>CAOLHI010003740.1:0-154349 GCA_948474755.1 Ctenosaura bakeri | reverse complement strand
TGCACAAGCTCTTTACTACTGGACATAGTAACAGTTTCAAATATCTGCATTTCTTTATGGCATGAGCCCAGGCACCAAGAGAAAATTATGCCCAAATAAAAACTTGCCAAAAGAGAAGGAAAGCATGAAAATACTTCTTCAAAGGCAGGGGGAATAAGACAGGTATGAGGAGTCTAAAAAACAGGGGAAGAGTGGCCTTGCACGTTTTGAAGGTAGCTTTGTGGTTAAATTTTCCTGGGACACAAAACGATGACAGGAGGAGGTAGGATGTGAAGTGCTGGTTGGAACCTACTGGCATTTCAGTGGCATTAGGAATGCCAAATCATTCTTGGAAGGGATATAGAAGGAAGGAGGAATAACTGCTGCTCCTGATGATGATGCAAAGGAGCAATCTGGTCTATAGGGTGGATAGTGGGAAGGATGCAGAAAGCAACAATAAGCAGAGCAAGCTGCTCCCCCACCCTCCCACGGACACACAAGGTTCCAGATTCCCAGGGTCACATGACCAAGAGCTTCCTCTGGCCAGGCAGAGTTAGACCCTGTTGTGACCTTTCTCTTCCACACATTAGTTCCTGCCTGTTTCTGTGCTTCCGAAGAGGCGTTTGTTTACTGTCCTATCACTGGCATGCAGGAAGTGGCCTTGAAATGAGCTGTAATCATCTTTCACCAGCAACCACTCTC
The DNA here is from genome assembly GCA_948474755.1 of Ctenosaura bakeri. Classification (NCBI taxonomy): domain Eukaryota; kingdom Metazoa; phylum Chordata; class Lepidosauria; order Squamata; family Iguanidae; genus Ctenosaura; species Ctenosaura bakeri. The sequence continues at coordinate 153,668 of CAOLHI010003740.1, read as the reverse complement.
TGGCTCCTTTTCTAACTTTAGTTCCCCTTTCCTTCCTTCCCTTCTTCCTATCTAACCTCCCCTCTGCTCTGGATGAACCACTTAAAAATAAATTTAAAAAAAAGTCAAGCATGCTGCTTCTGAATGTGACTTATATTGTGAAATTGCCCAGTCTTATTTATAAAATCTTATGGTGGGTTCAAAAGATGCTGTGATCCATTTGTTACTAGCCCATGTTCACCTCTTTCTTTCTCTCATTCATTCATATCTTGCCTTTCTCCTTATGTGGCACCCAGGATGGTTTGCAACAAGGCTAGAACATGATAAAGCTAAAAACCTGATGATAAAAAACTTAAAACACAATTTTAAAAGCTATGATATCAAAATACCATTATTTTTAAAAAGTGTAAAATCATTTTTAAAATTTAATATTGAAGATAAAAATACAGCACACACAAACACACCTTTAAAAGACTTCCTGCGACCACTTAACCATCAAATACCTGTTTAATTAAAAGGTCTTTGCTTGCTAATGAAAGGAGACTACAGAGAGGGCAAGCCTAACCTCCCACAGAAGTGAATTCCACGGCATGGGAGCAGCCACCAAGAAGGCTCTCTTGTGTGTTCTCACCAAACAGCCTGTGATGACGAGAGAACAAAAAGAAAAGCTCAGCCCCATAGATTTTAAACCTCAAGTAGGCTCATATTGGGAAATGCAGTCTTTCAGCAAGCATGGACCCAAGCAATAAAGGGCTTTACAAGCCATAAACAGCACTTTGAAGTGCATATGGAAATTAACAGATAGCCCATGAAGCTATTTCAACAAGGGGGTTTATAAGTTTCCTGGAAGCGGGGGCAGGGGGAAGAAATGTGGCAGGACCTTTAAGACGAACTGGTTTTTATTTTTGCATGAGCTTTTGTGGGCACTTTTACGGATGCCGTACTGGGTGGTATTAAGGTTTTATGCCTGATGCCTTATGCCACTCAGTACTGCATCTGAAGAAATGGATTTATACTCATGAAAGCTCATGCGAAAATGAAAACCAGTTACTCTTAAAGGTGCTCCACATTTTTTCCTTCCCTTTTTTATGACAGAAGATTATTTATGACTTAACAGGGTAGATACTAAGATCAGGGAAAGAAACCTTCTGTTAAATGAACACATCTGTGAAACATGCTATAGCCCCTAATGACTGTGGTAGCTCTACAAATAGTGAAGCCATATGTTTGACATGCTGGCAGTCCTCTGTTAGAAATCATGCTAACTCGTTTCATCAATCTAGCTGGCCCTGTCATTTGAACTGCAAACTATTTGTTGTCGTTGGGTGTCTTTAAGTCATTTCTGACAAGGTTCACCTACCACACAGTTCTCTTGCAAAATCTATTTGAAGTGGGTTTGCCCTTGCCTTCTTCTGAGGTTGAGAGAGTGTGATTTGCCCAGGGCCACTCAGTGGGTTCCCATGGCTGAGTGAAGATTCAAATCCTAGTATCCAGAGTCATCGCCCAAGAATCAAATCACTATACTATGCTGGCTCTTGCAACCTATTTGCTGGGAGTCAATCCAGCAAGTGATTCAGAAATGTGCATATAATCAGCACCTTTTGTGTTTATACAGTATTTTGTAATGGCTCAAAACATTTCATGTAAACACAGTAATTCATATAAAAGGCTCCGTAAGATGCATCATTACCACCTAAGAAAGCCTACAGCCGTACCACCCTGAATAAACCCAAAGCTAAGCAGAGTCAGGCCTGGCTAGTACTTGGATGAAAGACTGGCAGGGAATGCCAGGCGCTGTAGGCTTTGAGAGTCAACATGGTGTAGTTATTCGAACACTGGACTAGGACTCTGGAATACAAGGCTCAAATCCTTGGTCATCCATAGTAATCCATGGCTGACCTTGGGCATGTTACACTCTCTCAGCTTCAGAGGAAGGCAAGGGCAAATCTCCTCTGAAAAAAAATTGTGTCAGGAAAACCTCACAATAGGAGTCCCCCTAGGATTGTCAAAAGTCAGAAATGACTTGAAGGCATACAACGACGAACCTAAGAAAGTGAAAGAAAGATGAGTTGTTAAGCAAACCTGGTAAAATTAAAATTGTAATTTTAAGTCTACCCTATCACCCAAAGCAGTCACAATATATTAATTTCTAAATGGTAAGTCAATAATTGATTCAGCGAGTTTATTCTAGTTGACCTAGCTACCCAGCAATTGGATTTAGACCATAATATGTAATTTAAAGGTGGTCAACTATAGTCTTCCAGATGTTGCTGGATTGCAACTCATATCAGTTCACATGGCCATAGACAATGGTGAATAATCACGAAAACAGCACAACAAAACCATCTACAGTGTCACAGTTGCAATTGTCTGTGTAATGGGTATCACAGCGATTGCAGCACAGAACAAAATACTGATGATTAGCAATATAAATTATTTTAGTAATATTGTTTTCTTTACAATCAAACAGGAAAGAACAGGAAGAGGTGTTATGCTAACAGGCTGCATGGCTTCAAAGTTTAAACAAAATTTTAAGATGCCTGAAACTGAGCATGACAGATAGGAATTCTGCACTCTCCTCTTATGGTCACACGTGTCACGTGATACTTCTGTTAAAGCAGGGGTGGAGAACTGGTAGATGCAAATGCAGGTCACAATGCCATTTTCTCTGTTGCTGAGATAATTTATGGAAATTGTAAGATTTTCTTTTCTCCCATAATTCTTGAACTTTCTGGCAATAGGTTTGGGACAGATAGGAGGTGGTGATTCACAGAAAATTTAATTCTTTTGTGGCCATGAATTTTACGCTTCTGAAGTGATGGCAACAAGTTTGTTGACTTTCTAAAAGAGAATTACACTAGAGAACAGGTCTATCCATTATTATTGGTCTGAGAGACTCCCACCTCATGTTGTGGGTATGGCTGAGGGCACAGCAGATCCTGTAGTTATGGGTCTTCTCTTTTTCGACACCTACTGCAGCACCCCCCAATGTGCTTTCAGTGGGGAGAGGGATGTACTTTCACAGTGCGTTCACTGTGGAAAACTCTGTGGTAGTTGGTTCAGGATGAGCGAAATTTCTCACCCTCCAACATGGGAGCTTTTTATAAGACTTTCACAGGATCATAGGACTGGTTTCCCAGCATGGGTTATGAAAAAGGAAGCTAGCCATCAAGAATGGGAATAAGATATACCCGTAACGCCATTTCAAATCTACAATGATGCATGGACATACACTATGTACAGTTCTGTTTATCCACACAACAAAAAAGATGCAAGATAGTGGAGACAAGGAGATGGAAACTATTTAAAGCAGTTGGAAAATCTTTCTGTCTGAAAGGAGGTATAAAAAGATAAGAACCTTTTAGAGAAAAATATAACAAGGAAATGCATATTAATGGCTTAAAAATGGTTACCCTGAGCAATATAATACAGGGAAAAAGAAATGTAAATTTGTTGCTGCTCATCTCAAACAACTGACACAGAAACTGCTGCCAATCTATTGCAAACCCCACACAGTGGACATACATTTAGAAGTCTAGTATCAGCTAAAGGCTTAAAAAAATGAATTAGTATTAAGGCACTCCAAAATACTTGGAGGAAAATGTGTGACCCCCAAACATCAGTTGGACTGCAATTCCCATCATCCTTCACCATTAGTTATACTGCCTAGGGCTGATGGGATTTGCAAGTCAATAACATCTGGAGAACTTTCCCCACTAGTGACTTAAAGATGAACAGATTGTATCCCCACTTGAGATTTCCTCCAGACCTCCCTACTAATACTAACTTCAAGAGCTCTGGGGTTCCACCTCCAAAAATTAAATTACAAATAGGTATGTATAGGCCATAGGCAATGTACAAATGTAATAATTATTTCACACATTGTAAAATTGTGCATTGTTTTATTATGTATGTATGTGTTGTCTTTTTTTCCTGTCCTTATATTGCCCCTTTGAGAGCATATACAAACTGGGTCTTTATTAATAAATCTTTCATCTATTGACACCCTTGAGATAACTTCAACTTTAGCAAACTATGTAACATATGAAAAGTGAAACATGAGGCCACTATGCATATATCTGTTGTTGGTAGATGTCCAGAAGACAAATGCTAACAGGAAAAACAGAAGTAGGTCTGGAGTCCTATCTGGGAAAATTTAACCCAAAGTTCCCTCCATCCTGTCTTTTTCTGTTTACAGCATTTCCTGCAGCAAGGAAGCACAGATACAAAAAACCCACACCATGGTCTTCATGTAGAAATTCCATCTACAACTAATGCAGAAACACACACAGGTCAGAAAACCCATTTCCTCCATGATCTCAACAAAGAGAGACTTGACCTATATTGTGCAGCTTAAGTTCCCAAATAAGCAAGACACTCTCTCAATGCTCTTTTTAAAAAGTGTCAGACTTTGAGGTAAAGGAAAGAACAACAAGAAAAATCCTAAAACTTACTTTTACAAAAGGTAATGCTCCACATAGTAAAATGTGAGCGATCCATCTTATTTTAAAAATCACAGAATATCTCAAGAGGCACATTATTAAAAAGATACATAACTGATCCTAATCGGTATGATGAGAATACAAACTGCAATCTTCCATATCATCTTCAGTTTCATCCATTCTCTTTTCTCCTTTCTATCTTCTTTCTTCTCTATTGAAATTTAGATTATGAACTATTCATTGTGAAGACTTGTCTTTTGTTTGTTATTCTTACAAAATATCCCTCTATTGACAAATCTAAGCTCATAACTCAGGGCTAGAGCACTCCTTTGTACTGATACAGCCACAGGTTCACTCCTCAGCATCTTCAATTCAAAAGGATTTTAGGCATCATTGTTGGAAAGATCTGTGCTGGAACACAGAAAACAGAAGGAAATATAACTGTCTTAGACCACCCTTCCCCAAGTAACACCTTTCAGTTTGACCAAAACTCCCATAACCTCCTTCAAAACCATTAAAATCTAATGTAAGCAAAGAGCACCACCAAAACAAAACATAAATGCAGTAAAACAAAATGGTAAAATGTTCAAACACATGATCTGTCATGCAGGCTACAAGGCGGTGCTTGGGTAAAATTTCACTGACTCCCAGCAAGTTATGGGACAAAGTTTTTATCATCTGAATTTTAAAATCATCATGGGTTATTGTTTATTTCACTGGATGAAGAGCTAATCATACTTACTAACAGAGCTTGCTTCTTGCTGGAAAGAGCATCACTCAATTTTTCTCTAAGCATTGGGCATGATTGATCATTGTAACATAATACCTACAGATCAAAAGTCCCTGGTTCAAATCTCATCTCTGCCCTTCCTTGTAACATGTTCTCCTAACTTGCCCCACTCCTACATTACATATGACTGTGAAACATTTTAACCACTTCAACATGCAAAATATAATTCATTATTATTTTTCTCTTTAAAAATGGAACAAGAAGGGGGATGAAGCTGTCCTTCAGAATACAACTGCCTTCTTCCCTCAAGGCCTGTTTCCTAAAGGATTCATTGTGCTTCTACGTTAGATGCTCTAGCTTTCAACTCTTCTGTACAAGGGATGCTGAACTTCAATTTCTGAAGTGGTAAAGACAACTGGAAAAGTCAAAGCAAGTCTTTTTAAGTCTTACATGAAATCAGAATAAGAAAAATTGGCTCAGATGATTCGCTCTTGTACCAAGCATGTGTGAGTTACTGCAGGTGGGGAGAGAAAGAAGAGAGAAGAAACCCAAGCACAATATTGTGCTTCTAGATATCCCAGCAAAGAAGGAACACTCCCAAAAACAAAGACTTGCACTAATGGTTCCTGTCACCACCTATCTAATGCAGGGGTAGTCATCCCGGTGTCTTCCAGATGTCTTAGATGACAATTCTCATCATGCCTGACAATTGGGCATACTGGTTGTGGCTGACAGAACCTGTAGTTCAAAATATCTGGAAGATACAAGGTTGCCTACCCATGGCCTAATCTAAGTGAGAAGGCACAAAGCCACCAGATACACTAACTGGTACACTGATGGAGACAGCTTTATGAATTGCAGTAGAACCTGTGGTTTAATCTAAAAGGTACACAATGCGCCCAACTTGACAGAAAATAAGCAGACCCAGGTCTGATCGGTGCCAAGATGGGAGATTGCTTGGAAACTCCTATGAATACTACCTTGAGTTCAACGTAATGTCTCAGTCTAATCAGTGTACAATGGATTAAGAAAGACAGATTTGGGGATCTATCCGCAAGAACAGATCCCTTGGGAATGGGTTCTCAAGACCCACTTTGCAAGTTACCCATTGCACATTGCCTGGAGATGTGAGCTGGCTGGCTGAGAGGCAATAAATAAATGCTATAAAGAAAGAAAAAACCTCAAGATTTAGATTAGCTCAGTTTTCCACTGTAGATAACTACTATCAACTCCAGAGAATCCTAGATTGTATCATTAAGACTGTTGCTGGCCTAACTACATGTTGAAAATGGTGGTTACTTCCCAACACACTTTCTCTCATTGCCAAAAAGTCGTTAAAAACCTTGTCAAACCATTCAAGAATTTAGTTGATTAAGCACTTTTTCACTCCCACTGCCTCAATTAAAATTGTCAAGAAAAAGAGAGATCTTTTTGAGATACTGAAGAGCTTTTTTTTTTAATTCAAATGAAAAGTTTAAAGCATTTTTTTTTATTAGAAACAACAGGACTTTCTGAATATTTGCCTTTTCATTCCCTATCCAAGGGACATAGCTGAGGCCAGGTAGCTTTTAAAAATGTAGGAGGAACAATAGTGGTCGTAGGCATGAAAAGACAATAAATGTATCAGCACTGTGTTACCTTTGCCTAAAGGTAGCCATCCAAAAGGCAGACAACATTCTCCCTTTTGCTTTTCTAAGGAATGTAGCATGGAGAATCACCATTTACCCAGCATTAGGGAAAGAAATATGAGAACACAAGTCATGCCAGTAGAAAGGAAGCACGGGGGAGGGAGCATGCTGAGATGTTGCCGTGAACTAGGTCATTGTGATGTTTGTCATAAGACAAAAGAAAAACACACAACAACTCAATGAAGTGCAATATGGAAGTGGGGGAGGGGTCCTTCATCCTCCTGCTTCTCCCTTTCAGTCTTCTCCACACACAGTGACATAAATTCATGTCACCATTCCCAAACAAGATGAATGTAAGGACAATGGTATGAAGATGCAGTTGGTAGTTGCTTACACATTGCCAAACCAGAAACTCATCATCTTTTCTGGAAAAGAAAGAAGGGGGCAAAATGTGCATAAAGTTGCATTTTCATAGATGAAAACTCATAAAACCTAAAATAAAAAAAATAGTAGAGAAGAACGTGATCAGCTTTTCTTGCACGCCTGCACAGTGCTGTGTTCAAGTGTTCATTCTACTCATCAACTTCAAGGACCCTGTTATTCCTTTTGAGAATGCTTTATCCTTAAACCAGATCTGAACTAGTTATGGACAGCTCCTTCAAAAAGATGTTTTCAAAAAGAGGAGTGTTTTTTTGTGAGGCAGGACACAAGGTTACCCTAAGAGACCACATGTTTGGAATATGAAAACCTAATATGGTTAACCTGATGGATGGCTTACATAGGAGAATGAAGAGAGGGTTACTCAGTTTGGTTTTCTTGGATCTTTCAGTTACTTTTAATCCTGTTTACCATGGCATCCTTCTGGACCCTTCCTCTAGTATGGAATCTGAAGGTACAGTGTTATGGTGGTTTTAAGTTTTCTCTTGAGTACGGACCCAAGTGATGATAGCAGGTGACCTGGCCTTGACCACTGCCATTTGGGCAGCTTCTGTCCTCATGCTTTTCGACATTTACATTAAACCACTGGAGTAAGTTATCCAGAGGTCTGAGCTAAGATACAATCAGTATACACACAACTCTACCTCTCTTTTCTACTATCTAACCCTGAAAGCAGTGCTAAGAATGTGAGGACTAACAAACTGAAGCTTAATTTGGGTGAAGTACTACTACAGTTTGGAAAATCTGCTAATAAGGACAGAGGGGTCTTGCTCCCCTTCAAACAAGAGTACACTGTCCTGGACTTGGCACCATGTCTAGAGGTGCAGACGTTGCTGATTGCCCAAAATCCTAGCACAGATTTACCTGGTTTAAAAACTCAATCTTACCTAGATAAATCTGAGCTAGCCACAATGACACATTCTTTGGTTAGATTCAAATTCGACTGTTGTAATGAAGTCTACGCTGGTCTGCCCTTGACAGTTTAGAACTGCAACTTGTACAGAATGTGGCAGTGAGAATGCATGTAAGAACAAGGCACTCAAATAATAGTATCCATGATGCACTTATTAGAATGACTGCTAATTCATTTACAGATCCAATTCAAGGCACAGACATTGGCTTTAAAGGCCTAATTAGTTTGGAACCACATAATCGGACAGTCTGCAGTCATGTATAGGAGCCCACCTAAGGATTAAGATCAGCTCCCTCAACAACTTCTACAATATTTCACCTCCTATTTAACAGGTAATTGGTGATAACAATACAGCTTGGGAAAAACAGAGATCTACATTAGAAGAGGAAATACAGCAAACTGATAAAATGAAATGCTGACCTAGGTAACAGGATTGGAGAATGAGAGGGTGCTGGTGGTAGGCACCCTATGCTCTTACTCATCTAAAAACAGTGTCTCTGCCAAGGAATGTAAAGGCTGTGGAATGCCACAAAATACTTTGGCTGCTACAAGATATCTATGCATACAAACCACAACATGCAAGAAAGAAATCCAAATCTATGTATTCCAAACTAGTGGAGTTCCTTTGGTATTGCTGAATGCTCTTCATACAGAGGAGAGGAAAATCATCTTTGACCAAAAGATAAATGTTTGGAAACAATATAAAAGTCAAGAGAGTGGGGGAGAGAGAGAAAGTACAAAGCACTTTTCTATCACATCCACCATATAAACATTTATTTAAGATGAAGCAAATAGCAATGTGTTGTATTTTTAAATACAAACAAACAAAAACCAAGAAAGTATTTAAACACAGAGACAGTCTGAGTAAGTTATGACCAAACAGCCACTGGTCTTCTGCTTGAGCATAATCTGAACAATTCTCTTCCTCAGTGGTCATCTGATTTTAAGTGCTTCCATCTTCATCAAATGCTCAGAAATTTCTAATTTTCATTTGTTTTACAGGTTATATTTATGCACCACTTTTCTTTGAAGGAACTCAAGGCAATATACATGGGCTTCTCTTCCCTCATTTTATCCTTACAATAATCCTCTGAGGTAAAGTTGTACTTGATCCAATAAGCATTGTGGCTGAGCTATAACTACGCAATACGTTAAATGGGTACCATGAAGTTTAAACTTGTTGACCTTCTCTTACTCACAAAATAAGCATAAGGGAGCTGGTCTCAATGAGTCTAGAACCTCAACTTTCCTCCAGTTTATCTTCCCCCCTCTTTACTCATCCTCTCTCATACAAAGATTTAAGGAAAGGTTGATGGTGATTATTTTGTCAGAGTGCAGAGTTTGGAAGATAGGACACAGAGAAAACTCTACCAGTTTATGGTGGTCCCGATTTTGTTTGGCTCCTCAAATGCTTATCTATGAATAAAAGGGTCACAAGTTCTCTTGGAAGCAAGATTCTGCTTTAAAATTAGACATACAGGGAAGCAGTGGAATAACCCCTTTTTGAAAAAAGGGAATCAACATATTTCCTTTCGCCACCACACCAGAGGATATTCTGAGGGAGTGGATTTGTCCCAGAACTGTAGAAGTTGCCCTCCCTTGATTTAGGACTTTTCCTTTCCTCAAACAAAGGAGAATTCCAAATTATGTGCAGAAAGTCTTTTCTCCTGGCTATGCACTGGAGCATTTCTAGCACCTTATAAAGTAATGTTTCATTGAAGCTGGCTGTTAAGGAATGTGCTTTGAAACTCCCAATATTGTCCCATGAAGCTTATACTACTCTGTTTCATGACAAATAAATAAACAAGCTTTTGCAGCCATAAAAAAAAACCCACCCACCAATATAACCCAGAGGACTTCCACCCTTCCTGCTTTATCGTACTGTATATATACAGAAATATATGTGCCGCATACTCTTCCCTCTGCTGCTATAAAACTATTGCCTGGCAAGAAGCCATCTGAACATCTGCAAAGGAGTGCAGAGGGGTTACCCTCCAATTCTTTTCCAGATCAATTTCAGCGCTAATACCTTCATCCAGGCTTGTGTTACTCCTCCTAACATAGAAGCAAGACACCCTAGACTTACAAGCCTGTCTTCTTATATTGCTCCACCTTGACTCCCTTCCTCACTTGGCTATAAACCAATAAAACCCAATCAGGTCAGCAGAGCCCTGCATCCATTCTTCCAGTCAAGGCTGCAGTCATAATCCAACGCACTTAACACGTACAAAACCTTGGCTTCCATCCTTAACTCTTGTCCATCTCTCTGCTTGGGTGGACAGCCTATATCCCAAATGCTTTCCAAAAGACAGAAATGAATGAGTTGCAGAATCAAGCACACAGCAAGCAGGAAAAGTCCAAAGCAACAGCAATGTTCCAAGACTCAGCTGCAGCTTTCACCAACAAGAAACTTCCAGTGGCCTAACTAAACATGGAACTCAAAGACTCAACAGGAAATCCAGTTGTCTGTTGTAGGGGGAGGAAGCCACACTGCCCTGGGCTTTTCGGCTCCCCGTCCCTTCCCACTTCTCACCCAAGAAGTTCTTGCCATGAATTTACTCTTGCATGTTTTTGTTGTTGTGTGCTTTCAAGTTATTTCTGAGTTATGGTGATACTGAAACAAACCTATCATGGGGTTTTCTTGGCAAGATTTGTTACAGGGAAATTGTCTTTGCCTTCATCTGAAGCTGAGAGAGTGTGACTTGTCCAAGGTCACCCAGTGGGTTTCTATGGCTGAGTGAAGATTTGAACCCTGATCTCCAGAACTGTAGTCCAATGTTCAACCCAGTCTATCATGCTGACTCTTATATAGGAGAAAGGAGTACTGTAGTTTGAAGGAAACAACACTTTTTATCCTACTCCAAATCAGCTCCTGAAGCAGAATGTAAAGTGCATTTCCATGTTAGAATGTTCACTTAAGTCCTCAGAAGGCATTTCAAAAAAAAAATATTCCAATCAAGCTCACTACAACCTGCCCCCTTTCAAGATCTCTCAGCACACATTATTTTAAGCCAGACTGAAAACCAGCTTTGGGTGTAACTTCAAATACTTGCAACAGCTTAATGGCTCATTTGCTCCATCAGGGTGACACACCAAGCTGGAAAGAAAATGGAGGGGGTATTATAAACAGCAACAGGACAGCCTCTCTTTCCAAAACATGCATTACCACTACAGATTGATTTTATTGCATTACATTAAGGGGAAACAGCACAGCAAGTTTTTTTTCCCCCTGCTAGGTGCATCTTTCTTATTTTACATTCTCATCTGAGAGTCAGCCAACTTTCCACATAATTTAAAGGTGAGTTTGCAAATTTATTACAACTAGCCCCTAAGCTCTTGCATTTGTGTTTCAACCTAGGTAGTGCTGTTCTAATAGCTCATTTTTGCAAAGTTAACAACAGCTTGATCCCCCAGCTGAAAAGACATGCTTATTGCCAGCCTAGGAGAGAAGAACAGGGAACCAGTTGCTTGAAAGTGAAACCTAACAAGGACAAATGGATGCCACTACAAAGGACAACAACCTTAATTTTTTTTTTGAAACATTTATTTATTTTCAATACTATAATACCAGGAATCCACAACGGCTGGCTGGAGAATTTATAAGGTCAAAAAAGGAATGTTTCCAAGCTCTGCAACTGTATGCCCAAACAGATGCACATAGTCTGTTCTAGGCCGCTCCATGGAGTACCACCACTTGAAAATGGTGAAATGTTAGAGAATAGTACCAAGCAAAAAGCAGAAACTTGCTGCTCCAAGCCACAGAAGAGACGTGGGTCAGTACTAACAGTAATACTCTGTCTTCCTCCCCAAAGGAATTGGTACAGAACTGCCAGGACTTTCATTCTAAAATACTAACTGGCTGATCTCATCATTGCAATAGGCAAGCTTGTTTGTACACAGACCTGACAGAGGAACAGCATAACCATCACTCCTGTTGTAGGAGCCTGCAGCAAGATAAGTGGTCAACAGAGAACTTAGGAAGGAAAAAAATTATGACTAATGGACTTAAACAGAGCTGGCAAAACTTACTTTTGTACTACCACTCCCAGAATCCTGCTGGCTGAGGGAGGTTCTGAGAGATGGAGCCATCAAAAGTAACTTTTCTAAGCTCTGGGTTTTTCTACAAAATCATTAAAAGGCACATTGCTTAAGAGATAAGGATCACATGGTATATCTAGTCAGACCAGTGCCTCATCTAACCCAGCACTATCTGTTCTCATAAACCCTAAGCAACAAACTCAGCCTTCCCACCTCAGTGTCCCCATCCATGCCTTGAAGAAGCAATTCCTAAACAAAGGGCATACTCAAACATGCCAGATGTCTGTAGGTACTAGGCTTTGTGTTATGCAATTCTTGACACTCTTCCTAGTAACTCATTTTCATGTTAAGTAGGTACAAGCAGGAATCACCTCACCTGAAGGATGCATGATTAAGATCATTTAATATTCAGGTGCTCTATGGAAGCTACCATCCTCCATAGAAAAGCCTTCTTTGTGAAATCTTGCTTTGTGTTTGAGCAGCTGCCAAAGAGTCAAAACTGGAGTGTAACTCATGATAAGCCATTAGTACATGTACTAATACCAAACCACTTTGGCAAGTTACTCTTCAGTCTTGTATTTCTGATTAATCAGGAACCTGGAAGTGTGGGGGCCATGTAAGGCTACTTTACACATACCAATGATCAAATCGCCCACACTTACCACTGATAGGCTCTAGAGCTTTGAAAAGTTACTTTTTGGACTACAGCTCTCAGAATCCACCAGCCAGTGTGGCCAGTGGCCATTTTAAGCTGAGTAACAACAACAATACATTAACATCATGCAACCATACATTAATGTCATGCTTCTTCTAACTCTGGGACTCAAGACAGTTTACAAACAATAATAAAGCTAAAAGTGCACATGTGCAAAAGTTAAAATATAATTAAACTATCAATAGAATTAAAAACAATTAATGTGGTTGTTGCTGTGTGCCTTCAAGCTGTTTCTGACTTACGGTAACCCAAAGACTAATCTATCATGGCGTTTTCTACGGCTGAGAGTTTGTGATGTGCCCAAGATCACCCAGTGAGTTTCCATGGCTGAGCAGGGAATCAAACCCTGGTCTCCAGGATTGTAGTCCAAAATTCAAGCCACTACACTACACTCACTAAAAATGCATGCCTATTTAAAAAGAAAAACAACAAATGTAGACAACACAGCACATTATTAAATGCCCTTTCTCCATGAGCAATCAAATCTTCAAAGTGTGTCACAACAAAATTCTTCACCTGCTTAGGGAAGCATAGCCTAGGAGGATAACAATTTAGTCTCTCTAGGAAGGGAGTTCCAAAAAACTGGGAACAGCCACTGAGAATGCTTTCACCTTTATTTCCCACGAGATGTACCTGTAAGGGTGGTGAGACAGAGAAAAGAGTTTCTGTTACTTCCGGTATGGCACCCCTGGTGAGGACACCCAGATATCATTTTGATATCATTTAATTTGGCCTTAGCTGGACTGGCTCGCAGTTACCTCATCTCACGTGTTTGCGAGTTCTCCGGACAAGCACGGACAGAGAGTGGCCGTTAATGGTTTTACATTCCATTCCTCTTTGTAGCCAGCAATTCAAATCTCGCCCGCAGCTTCAGGGAACTTCCCGCCGCAAACCTTACAATAGTCACATGGCTTTCAATCAAGTTACTCTTTTATGTCGGGCCATCAGCGCCTCAGCCACGCTATTGTCTTCAAATACAAATCCAATCAGGCTAAACTTGATCTTTCCAAATCCTTTTCCCCAGCTCCGAAACTCCTTTCGTTCTCACCTGGCTTGCCATTGCCGGCAGACACAAAACTCCCTATAAAAACCCCTCACTTTCGAACAGTCGTTGGATCACTTTGGACTGCCATCCCGCCTTGCTGCCGGTGGTCTAAGGGACTCCCCTCAGCACCCCACACTGAGCTTTCTTCCCCAGAACCCCTCTTCTCTCCAGGACTACGGAACAGGTCGTATTGCCTTCCCTTGCAAACCTCCGTTTCTCTTTCCAAGCTAGTTAGTTTATGTTCTGTCTTTCGTGTCTCTTTGCCTTTAATAAAGAATTGTCTATTATTTGGAAAAACCTTGTCTAGCTACTCTCTGACCCGCCACTGTATACATAGGGTTAAAGATCTCGCAACGTTACCCTGCCTCTTGCTAACCAAACAGTGTTCAGGCTAATTTCCCCCAAAATCGGTATTTTAATTGGCAACCTGGGTGCCCCTCATGGGACCCCCAAATTCTCAGGGTAACACTTCTCCCAGAAGAGGTTAAAAACTATGTAGATTCATATAGGGAGATATGGTCCTTAGGTTGGGCCCAAGCATTGGTCATAACCAGCATTTTGAATTGTGCTTGGAAACAGACCAGTAGCCAGTGAAGCTTTTAAAACAAGGGAGTTATATATTCCCTATAGCAAGCCATCTGGCCACAGCATTTTGGACCTACTGAAATTTCCAAAGTGTTTCCAAAGGCAGTCTCACACAGAACATGTCAGAGTAATCCAAACAGGATAGAACTAAGACATGTGTCACCATGGCCAAATCAGACTTTTCTATTAATGGATGTAGTTATTGCATAGCTTTAACCTTCAAATGCACTCCTAACCATAGCTGAAACCTATGCCTTCAGGCTGAGTCCATGAGTGTGCCCAAGCTGCGAAGCTGAGATTTCAAAGGAAGTGTAAACCCACTGAATATAGGCTGAATCCCTATCCCCTTATCTGCCTTCCAACTAGCAGGAGGTTTGTCTGAACTTCAGTTTTAAAATGATTACTTGACAGCAGACCCTGGCTTCTGAACAGCTTCACTGGAACTGGATGGAAAAGAGACATAGAGCTGAATGTTAATTGACATATTGATAAAAACCAGCCTCAAAACTTTGGAAACCAGTTGTTTCATGTTCACGTCAAACAGCATGAGAGACAAAACTTGAGTCCTGAGGGATCACATAGACCAAAATCAGAGTGTTGAACGGGCATCTCCCAGTACTACCTTCTGAGTTGGGCTCTTCGGGAAGGACCAGAGGTGCTGTAAAATAGTTCCCCAAATCCTATCTCAGAGAGGGAGATTCAGCAGAACCAGCAGGGACACAATCCTTATGTCCAGTTCTCAGTGTAGGTGATCCATCAAGGTGACCAAAGCCATCTCCATCCCATAGCCAAGCCTTACGTCAGATTGAATGAATCTAGGAGATAATCCACTTAATCCAAGAAGAACCTATGGAGCTGAGAGAGTACCACATCCTCCAGAATGTTGCCCCCAAAAAGGGGTATTTGAGACTGGTGAGTAATGAGTTAATGTGCTGGGAATCAGGGAGGGTCATTTCAATAGAGGCCCCACCACAGTTTCTTTTAGTCAGGATAGAACTTTGAGGTGCTTCAGCGAGGCATTCAGCGCTCCTCTTACCCAATCGGCCACAAATGTTACAGCATACATGTGATAGCTGTCTTTCCCAAGGATCCTGCCTCCCTGCTCCAGCTGCACAAACTGAAATAGGAATTAGTAACACAGGACAAATAGGGCTTCAAAGTTGTATTCACTTGATCTGTGTCAACAACAGCATCCATTTCAGAGTGGATTCAAGTACCGTAATTTTATCTGCAAAGCACTCAGGAAATTCTTCACAAAGACAGCATATAACATATATAATAGACACATCAAGGAATGTGTGTGATGTGTATGCTAAAAGTTTGTTCCCCATTTTCATCTGTGGAATATCAGAGAATCAAACCAGGCCATTTCCCCAGACCATGATTTATATGGTCCCTCTTGTCCATGCAGAGACAAACCTGTCTGCTCATGTGAAGTTTAAGAACGGGGCAGGAACAATGAAGAAGGGATGAATGAGTTAGAAGAATTTCAATTTCCATCTAATAAGCAGCCAATACATAAAATTCACCAACTTAGATATCTCATAGTATCAAAAAAAATGTGCAGGACAAGATTCTGCACAAAGACCTTAAATTTTCATATCTGGTTTTAACTCACATTTTCAGAAAACACAGAACATACAGCAGTGTCATAAATACAAATGTATACAGCAGTTGGCAGTGATACATGAACACAGAAAGCTAAATATTATCAGGCTAGCTGGTACTGTGTACCCTGGCACCAGATCTCCAGGGTTTCAGACAGAGATCTTCCTCATCACTTGCCACCTGGCCCTTTGTAAACTGGAGACTCCAAGGATTGCACCTAGGACTTAATGCATACAAAACATGCACTCTGTCACTGACCTATGGTCCACACCCATCAGCTAGGTATCAAAATCCTCTTACAGAGAGGCAAGTAACACACACTTCTATTTTCCTGTCTCCATGTGAAGCCTACAATTTTGTTTGACAGGTCAATGAGACAATTGTTGCTGTGTGTCTTCAAATCATTTCCACTTATGGTGAACCAATCACAGGGTTTTCTTGGCAAGATCTGTTCAGAGGGAATTTTGCCTTTGCCTTCCTCTGAGGCTGAGAGAATGTGACTTGCTCAAGGTCACTCAGTAGGTTTCCATAGCTGAGTGTGGATTTGAATCCTGATCTCCAGAGTCATATTCCAACGTTCAAACCACCTTGCCATGCTGGATCTCCTTTAACTTATGGCAAGCCTATTATAGGGTTTTGTTTGCAGTATTTATTCAGAGGAGGTTTGCAACTGCTGTCCTCTTAGACTGGGAGAATGTAAACTGCCCAAGGTCACACAGAGAATTTCCATGGCTCAAAGGAGATTTGAACCCTAGGGTCCCTTTGGCCCTCCAAACGATCTGGCCAATAACTCTTAATCAGCTCCACTCAGCATGGCCAATGATAAGGGATTCTGGAAGCTGAAGAGTCAAAATGTATTCACTCCAGCTCTGGTAGGCCAGACCTGGTTGTTGCATGGATGGCTGTGTTTAACAAGAATCTGGAAAGAATCTGGAACTGCTGGCTAAATTAGATTAGAACCCTCTGATTAACCCTTTGTTAGATTTCTGGATCTGCAGTCTGCATAGCAATGAAGTCTGTCTTAATCACATCCAGGTGTTTCCAGGCCTGGGGTCATGGCAAAGAGCCCTGCCATTCCAAGGGACACATTTTTCTAAAATTCCAATAAAACAGATGTTTTATGCTAAATATTTCAAGCAATTTTTCATGTGAAAAGAAAAAATAATGTATATTACTTTAGCAAAGCAGCACTGGGTTCAAGAGTACATTTGTTAAAGGTACCTTGAATTCTATTCTGAAGCAGCCTACTCTCCTGAAACAGGCTGAAGTCAGACACAGCCTTCATCTCGTGTCTTTTAAATTATGGTTATCAAAGTTAACTACTAGAAACTGAGACATAGCCTGAGCTGGGAAAAAAGCTTGAAGGACTGCAATCTGGAGGTACCAGAGCATGGAAAAATTACTTTTTGGGCTACAGCTCTCAGAATTTATCAAACAATATGGTTACACTGGCTGGTGGATCTGGAAGGCGGAGTCAAAAAATAAATTTTCCAAGCTCTGTGAGCCCATTAACTTGGCAAAGGTAAAAAAATTATGTCTTAGTCTTTATATTATGTCTGGTCCAGATGCTTCATCCTGCCTGCTAGTCATGGTCTCCTTCCTTCATGAGTCTGAAGTGACCTCAGAGGCCTGAGCATTCAGACTTCCAGGTAGCTGACAAGGAATGAGCCCCAGCCTTCAACTCAGTGGCTTCTGACTCATAAACTCAAGACCTAACGCACACACAGGAAAGGAAGGAACGATCATTTCATCTTACTCCATTCTGTACCACAGCTCTCTAAAGAGATTGAGGGAGGGACTACAACTCTCAGAATCCCTCAGCCAGGACAGTCAGTGCAAAGTAATTTTTCCAAGCTACGCTTTGTAAAATTCTGGCTTTCCTCTTTTACCTCTTCTCTTGGATGTCATGGGACTAAATGCTACACCTAGAAGAACCACATAAAAGTGCTAATGAGAGAGGTATGTAGGCATTTCACATTTATGCTGACTTTGCAAATGGATTCTGCAATGGAGAATTAATACTCTTAACTTTCACAACTAGCCAAAGTGCTAATTATTCATTTAATACTATACATATGTGAACTCCTTCAGACTTAGAACATTTCCAGCACTAGTAGAAAGCACTAAGAAGATTTAAAGCTTAGCTCAGTATCCACTTGCCTTTTGTTTTTTCCACCACACTTATCCCCATTTTTCTTTTCGTGGGCCTCTTTCCTCACACCCACTCCCCTCCTGTCATGTGAGCAGAGTTTCCAGCATGGCTGGCTTGTAGCCAATGCACAAGAAGAGAGAAGGAAGCATTCAGGAAAAGCAATTTTCTGCTCCTTTCCATCACATAAGCGTCCTCCACCCTCCACACACACAAACACATACATACACACTTCCCAGCTTGACAGACTTCTGCAGAGCAAGAACTTCTACAGCTGTTTGGAGAGACTGGAAATCTTTCACTCTCAGGAAAGCAGAAATGAGCTCAACTCTTCAGTATCTGGTGAACAAAGCAACATGCTTATTACACCCCTCACTTCCTTTTCTCAGGTCTGATCCATGGTCCAAACCTACATGCACATATGCATACAATGAATGTAATGCATCAGTGCTTATCAACTCAACCCTGTGAGCAAAGACTGCAAATGTGTCAGTTAAGCCACATCTCACTCTGTGTGTGTGTGTGTGTGCCTTCAAGTTGACTGTCAATTTATAGCAAACCATGATGAATTCCATGAGGTTTTCTCAAGCAAAGAATACTCAGAGGTGGTTTTGCCAGTTCCTTCCTCTGGAATATAGCCTAAAGCACCACAATATTCACTGGCAGTCTCCCATCCAAGTACTAACAAGAGCTGATCATGCCTAGTATCCAAGATTAGATGGGATCTGGTGCCTTAAGGGTATTTAGGCTGTTACAATTCACATTACTAGATCACAACAGAAGTAAAGAATGATGAAATCCTCCACTCCCAAAAGAAACTAATTACATATCTTACATATAGGAGCCTACAGTTTAGACTTTTCCACTGATCCATTGAAAATTGTGACTTTCCTGGATTTCTCATGATTTTTTCCCCTCACATTGGCTGGAAGATGGGTTACTTCAGTTTTGCAAGTGGCCACTAGAAAGCTAACACTATCACTCTGGAGGCCCTAGTTCAAATGCTGATGTTTACCATCTGAATACATCTCTCAGGACAGCTGGAACACAGAGCTCATGAACCATCATTTAACTTTCCTTTAATATATTTTCATATAAGACAATTTTAATGTTTGAAATTGCACGCACAAGTAGGGAGCATCAGGGAAGGTCATAATTTTAGGTTCTTTTCTTATTTTCAGGTTTAATTTTTAAAAGAAGTTTGAGAACATTTATAATTTGGATCTCTTGAGCTACCTAGTTTCATAAAAATATCAAGCAACTCAAATGTTTTGAGATCTGTTCAAAAGCTTTTTTTTAAAGCTTTTGTTTGAAATGCCCAGGCTATAGTTTTCCATAGCAATTGAAGTAAAACTATTTATAGAATTGCTTCTGCAGTCATTCTATTCCTCAAGTTGCATGGGCAGCACTCTATATAAGATTTAACTTGGAGTGGGGAATATGTGGTTCTTCAAATGTTGTTGAACTGCAACCTCTATCAACCCCAGCCAACATAGCCAACAGTGAAGAACAACAAACTGCACACCAACAGCTTTCGGAGGGGCACAATTCCTTCTGCCTGGCTTAGCCCACCATCCATATCTACTCCTCATTTACTTTAGTATGCAGCACATGAAGGCATGCAAAAGTAAATTATTTTGATTCATTTGTTCTTCTTGGTTCTATGAGCCAAGACCAATGGGAGACCCACAATCACACTGTTTGCAGAACTGAAACAGAGAATAAAATCTAGAACTAAGAACACAGGATGTACAGTAAACACCAAAAAATGAAGTAACACATTCGTATGAACATACAATGTAAACTAAGAAAGGAAGGATGGAATACTAAATCTTAGATACACAAGCTCCAAGCCTTGCTCCAAAATCAGATTAATTATTAATGGCTGAAATGCTGTGCATATACATTGAAAATCACATACATTTGGCCAAGTTTGCATATGCTTGGTGAACAAGACTTCAGAAAGGAAGAAATGTGCTCTTATAATTAAATTGTGGGGGATAGGAGTGGCATGCAAAGAGTAAAATTGCCATTCAGAGGTGAAATTGCCATTCAAATTTGCCAGAGCAGAATTCTCTTCTACCATTAGCATTCCCTCAATCTGAATCCTCTTAAATTCTGAACCAGATATAGAAATCTAAGCAAGAGAAAACTGACTTTTGTTATTGCTGTTGTTCAAATGGATGGTTAAATTATCAGGAAAAGAATATTTTTCTTGTTGGGCATTTCTGCATATGCAATTGGGTTTTGTACATCTGTCTTGGTCTAATGCTGTGTAAGAAAGCCTCTGCTCAAAAAGGCTGATATAAGTGCTGCATGTTTCTTCAAATCTACAACCAAATCATTGTCAAGAACAATTTCAGGAACTTGATGGCACGAAGCATTCTATAGTTGAGTAGATCGTCTAGGAAGGTAGCGACTCACCTCCCTTGGAGATTTCAAAGCAGAGGTTGGATGGTCATCTCTTAAGAGATGCTTAACAATGGATTTCCTGCACTACAGAGGGCTGAACAAAATTATGGGGGAAAAAGTCAAAATCTATGATTATACGAAATATATCCTAGAACAGTTCACGATAAGAATATATAAAAAAATAAACTATCAAACAAATGAAAAGCAAATAACTACGAAACAAACTAAAAGCATTTTCCACATTCCTTCCACAATCAATACCAATTCTGACAGCAGGACAGTTAACTCAGCAACAGTGTTTAAAATGTAACTTCCTTTTTCATTTGATCTAAAGCATCCATTTCCTTTAAAACAACTAAGAACATTAAAAAGTTGTCTTACCCTGCAACATAAAAGACATGAATGTAGACAAACTTCCCTGAACAGATTTCACAAAAGAGGTGCCCACAAGGCAAAAGATCTACTCTGAGTAAGCCTGTACAGGCTGTATTTTAAGGTTGCAATCTTATGAAGACTTATTTGGAGAAACATAAGAAAGCAATTTATTTAACACTCTTCAGGAAAGATTTTCAATTCAATTTTTAAACATATGAGAGATACCAGTTAGTATACTATTCTTACTGGGTCAACTTATGTTGGTGCAGAAATACAAAAACTTTCAAACTTTAAACAGAATTATATATGTTTACTCAAATGTAAGATTAATTGTATTTCATGGGCATTACTATCTTAGTTTAAATGAACATAGGACTCAGTTTTTTTAAAAGAATTTGCATATTAGCAGTCAATTATGTTGGCCCATTAAAGACATGATAAGAAGTAAAATCCCTGTTCAGCCATGGAAACTCATTGGGTGACCTTCCATAAGTCATGCTCTCTAGCCTCGGGGAAAACCTCCCCTGAACAAATCTTGTCAAGAAAACCACATGATGGGTTGGTTTGCCCTAGGGTCCCCATAAGTTGGAAACAGCTTGAAGGCACACAACAAAGAAAAAAATCTCTAGACTACAGGGACATGTATGTTCTGGGTTCTTTTGGCTGTCAACAACGAAAGATTTTTGCCACTGGTATGAAATTTTTAAAAACCACTTGGAAATTTAAAAAAAAGCACACAAATGTAATAAGGGTTGATGGGACATTATAAAAAGTATCTGGTTGTTTCCAGGCCAACCTGCGCTAGTTTAATTGATTCTGAGACAGTTGTTAAATTCCTGGGTGGTTCAAAGGATTACAACCACAAAGTTTTATTAAAACAATAAAACAAAACCCATTCAAAGCATGTTCAGTAACTATAAAAGATCCACATGGGCTTACCGCAGGAGCATAAACAAACATTTGTTAACATTTGTTTGGTCAGGACCGAAATGCAGCACTTTTCTGTGGTTTTAACACAAGAATCTTTCAAGGTGTTCTCTGCAACACTGTGATGACTTATTCTGGCTTAATCAGCCAGTATTTCTCAAAAGAAGCTGCAATTCCATTAACTAGAAGATGGGATCTCTAAAATCAAATGTTAGCATATTCATCAAATATTTGGTAGGATTATTTTGGGATGGGATGCACTGTGGAGAGAAAGGAGCCAATACAAGACAGAAAAGTTTGTTTGGTATAACAGAGGTCTGTGTATATGTGGGTGGTGTGTATCTATAACAATCTTTCTTTCTCTCATTCTCTCTCTCATACACACACATACACACATACACACTCACACACACCTTAAACTTCTTAGTGAAGATAACTATCTGTATCAACTACTGTTTTATCTTAAGTAAACTGCACCCATTCAGATTCTGAGATGATGTCAGCAAGGAGGTTAACAGCACCCTCGCACCTCTGGCATGATACATTAACATTAGAAAAGGCACAGAGAATAGTCTGAGAACTTCTGATGCTTTTGCATATTTAAAGATAAACAGATTTCAAACTGGTCAGTGCCTGGATTTTCCCAGAGGAAAGAGCAGAGGAGAGCTGGGCCTGTGAAGACGTCCTAGACCAGGTGTGTTTCACAGGCTTGTTTTTTTTTTTTGCTGAGCTTGTTTTTGCTGTGCTTGGGGGCCTTGCTTGTTTTTGCTGTTAATTGCTTGCTATTGTTTGCTGGCTACTGCCTGGCCGTGGGCTCTGCCTGATCACACGGTCTGACTAACGAGAGGGAGGAGGCAGCTAGCGGGGAGGAGCTTTATTAGGAGCTACCAACGGGCCTCTAGCTCATTTCCCAGAGGAAAGAGCAGAGGAGAGCTGGGCCTGTGAAGACGTCCTAGACCAGGTGTGTTTCACAGGCTTGTTTTTTTTGCTGAGCTTGTTTTTGCTGTGCTTGGGGGCCTTGCTTGTTTTTGCTGTTAATTGCTTGCTATTGTTTGCTGGCTACTGCCTGGCCGTGGGCTCTGCCTGATCACACGGTCTGACTAACGAGAGGGAGGAGGCAGCTAGCGGGGAGGAGCTTTATTAGGAGCTACCAACGGGCCTCTAGCCCATTTCCCAGAGGAAAGAGCAGAGGAGAGCTGGGCCTGTGAAGACGTCCTAGACCGGGTGTGTTTCACAGGCTTGTTTTTTTTGCTGAGCTTGTTTTTGCTGTGCTTGGGGGCCTTGCTTGTTTTTGCTGTTAATTGCTTGCTTTTGGGTTTGGGGTACTGCCTGGCCGGGGCCTTCCACACACGGTCTGACTAACGAGAGGGAGGAGGCAGCTAGGGGGGGAGGAGCTTTATTGGGGTTCCCCAAACGGCGCGCGCCTTTGGGGGATTGCACTCCTTTACTTTCTCGAGCTTCTCCTGTACTACTCTCTTTTGGGTTTGGATGGAAGGTGAGGGAGCTGCTGCAGTCCCCTTTAGGTTTGGGGCATGTTCCTTTTCTTGCCACAAAGGTTTCGGTAAACCCCCCAAGTGCAAGCTGGTCACCTTCTTGGAGGAGAAGGTTCCCCAAAGCTGGAGGCACAAATTTTCTTTTTTCCCCAATTTTTTTAAGGGGAAGGGGGGAATTTTTGGATAGGGCAGAGAAGACCTACCAGAAGACCGAATGCAGGGAAAGGGCTGCCAGTTTAGGAAGTCACCACACTTTGCCGGGAAACGGGGGTTTTGGGGCGAATGTCACACGGAGGAGTAAAAGGACCAGGAAGGTAACACAGACTCTTAGCATACACAATCGCTTCGAACTACTTGGCCTTATGAACAATGAGGGGGGCACCACGGGGGGGAACAGAATGTCAACAAGAAGGAATCAAACTTCACCAACAGGGACTAAACCCCCCACTCCCAGCCAAAAAGAATCCCCCAGGCAGTCCGAGTAGAACAGGTTCGCCGAGGAGCCCAGGACAAGTCTCAGAGGGGGGCGAGTTCTGGTTGTTGGGGACTCTTTGCTAAGAGGAACTGAAACAGCAATCTGCAAAAGGACAAGCTCAATCGAGAAGTCTGTTGTTTTTGGGGGCCCAAGGATCCCAAATAACGGAGAGGTTAAAGGCTAGTCAAAACCCACTACTATAAGCCCCTCATTTTGGTTCATGGGGGAACCAATGACACTGCGAGGAGAAAGTTAAACCACATTGCAAAGGAGGAAGACGTAGGGGGAAAACAAGGCCCTTGGGTGGAGGTGGTCATTTCGTCTTCCTCCCTGTTCAAGGATACGGCGCATGTGGGGGGAAAAAGGGCAATAGTAGGGTAAAAGGGCCCCCCCACATGGTGCCGCCAACAAGGGTTTCCCGGGTTTTTGGAAACATGGCCTAATTTCCATGAACATGGGTTTTGGGGAAGGGGAAGGGGGCTGCCCCTCACAAAACTGGGAAACAATGTTTTTTGAAAATTTGCAAGGAAGATTAAGAGGTCTTTAAACTAAGATCCACGGGGGAGGGAGACAATATTATTCAGGGCAAGGACTCAGAGAACACAGGGGAAAAGGCCCAAATGATACTGGCAATAAAAAAAAAGGGCCAATGGCGGGAGGAGTAGAAAAATAGAAGGGAAATTTAGGAAAGGGCCCGGGGGCTTAAGTGTCTTAAATAATGCAAGGAGTATGGGGAAAAAAGCAGGATGAAACTTGTACTCCTAGTACAAGAAAATAAATACGATTTGATAGGCATCACTGAGACCTGGTGGGATGAGTTAGATTGGAATATAGGAATAGAAAGGGGATAGCCTATTTTGTAAAAATAGACCAAACAAGAAAGGAGGAGGAGTAGCCTTGTATGTCAAGGATGTTTTCACCTGTGAAGAGATCCTGGGCTTAAACCCAGAAAGCCAGGTAGAGAACATTTGGGAAGAATTAAGGCAGCGAGAAACAATAGGGATATTCTGGTGGGGGTTTACTACAGACCTCCAACCCAGGGGTGAGGACTTGGATGACGCCTTCCTCAACCAAATGACTGAACATTCAAAGAGGAGAGATACAGTAATAATAGGAGATTTCAATTTTCCCAAAATAGCCGGGAGCAAACCCGCCCAAAACAGCAAGGTCCAGCAAGTTTTTTGCTTGTCTTGCAGAAACTTATGGGCCAGAAGGTGGGGAAAAGGGAAAGGGGATCAAATATTCTAGATCTGGTCTTGACCAACAGGGATGACCTTGTGAATGGGAGAAGTGGTTGGATCTTTAGGGGGAGTGACCATGCCCTGTTGGAATTTAGCATTCAGTGGGAAGGAGAAGATAAGGGTAGCCAGACACTCGTCTTAGTTTTTAAAAAAAAACGGACTTCTGTAAACTTAGGGAGCTGCGGGGGCTGGAATTCCGTGGTCAGGAATAGTAAAAAGGGAAAGGAGTTCAGGAGGCATGGGAGTTCCAAAAAAGGAGATACTGACGGCACAGTCAAAACTGTGAAATAAGGAGGAAAAATGGAAGGCATCTGAAGAAACCAGAATGGTTACTTAAAGAACTCTCAGCTGAGCTAAGATTTAAAGAGAAACACGTATAGGAAATGGAAAAAGGGGGGAAACCCCCAAAAGAAGAATTTAAGCAAGTAGCCAGGAGATGTAGGGAGGAGGTCAGAAAGGCTAAAGCACAAAACGAATTTGGGCTGGAAAGACATTAAAAACAATAAAAAGGGTTTTTTTAAATATGCCCGCAAAAAGGAAAAAAAGGGAAAGACATAGGGTCGCAAAACGCAGAGAAGATGGCGAATTACTCACGGGGGGAGAAAAGGAAGTTACTTAACCCCTTTTTCTTTGCCTCCGTATTTTCCCAGAAGGATACAAGCACTCAACCTGGCGGTAGGGGAGCAGGGGAGGGAGCAGAGGAAATGAGGCACTTAATAAGTAGAGAGGTGGTACAGGAATACCTGGCCGCATTGGATAAATTTTAAGTTCCGGGGCCAATGTTTGATTTAGGAAAAAAAAAGAGCGGGAGAGGCCTTTTGGGAAACCCGTTTGGGGTAAATTTTTTAGAAATCTTGGAGGACAGGAAAAGTTCCAGCAGATTGGAAGAGAGAAAATGTTATCCCCATCTTCAAAAAGGGGAAAAGAAAAGGAAAATTATTTTGAGTCAGCCTGACATCGGGGACCCGGAAAGATCCTGGAGCAGATCATTAAGCGTTCAGTTTCTAATCATTTAGAAAACAACGCAATAATCACGAGAAGTTAACATGGATTTCTCAAAAAAAATCATGCCAAAACTAATCTGATCTCTTTTTTGATAGAGTTACTAGCTTGATAGATGAAGGGAATGCTGTGGATGTAGCATATTTTCAAATTTTAGTAAGGGGCCTTTTGAAAAGTTCCCCATGAATTCTTGGGGTTTAAATATAAAATGTGGGTTAAAAGGGACTGTTAATTGGATATGTAATTGGTTGACCGACCGAACCCCCAAAGGGTGATCACGGATGGCTGCTTTTTATCCTGGAGAGAAGTGACTAGTGGGGTGCCACAAGGTTCTGTCCTGGGCCCAGTGCTGTTCAATATTTTTATCAATATTAGATGAAGGAATAGAGGGCATGCTCATCAAATTTAGATACACCAAATTGGGAGGGGTTGAATATGCCAGAGGACAGGATCAAAATTAAAATGACCTGGATAGATTGGAGAGCTGGGCCAGGGCGAAAAAAATGAAATTAAAAGAGAGAAATGTAAGGTCCTACACTTAGGCAGAAATAATGGAATACAGAAATATAGGAGGGGGACGGGTGGATAGAGAGTGTGAAAGGGGATCTAGGAGTCTTCATAACCAAAGCAACATGAGTACAGTGTATGCGGCAGCCAAGAAACCCAAATGAATTTTTCATCAAAGGAGATGGTGTTAATCGAGGGAGGTACTGGACCACTCTACTCTGCTTTGGAAAAACCCCCCACCCAATACTGTGTCCAGTTCTGGGCACCCCAATTCAAGAAGGATATTGACAAGCTGGAGCAAGTCCAGAGGAGGGTGACCAAAATGGTGAGAGGCCTGGAAAACATGCCCATGAGGATAAATGAGAGAGCTGGGTATGTTTAGCTGCAGAAAAGGAGGTTAAGAGGGGGGCATATAGCCATGTTTAAATATTTGAAGGGATGCCACGTAGAGGAAGGAGGGGGCTTGTTTTCTGCTGCTCCAGAAACCAGGACAAGGAGCAATGGATTCAAGCTGCAGGAAAGGAGATTCCACCTGAACCTCAGGAAGAACTTCCTGACAGTCAGGGCTGTCCGGCAGTGGAATCTGCTGCCTCGGAGAGTAGTGGAGTCTCCTACCTTGGAGGTTTTTAAGCAGAGGCTTGATGGCCATCTGTCGGGAGTGCTTTGAGGGTGTTCCTGCATGACAGGGAGTTGGACTGGATGGCCCGTGTGGTCTCTTCCAACTCTACATTTCTATGATTTATGATTCTATGGACAGGAGACTGCCTGCCTGAGAGATCAATATAACCTAGATTTTTAGAGTAGTTATCTACAATAATTTAACATCATGTGAAAGATTTCAGAGGGCAACATCATAATAAACTAGGCAACTCAGTATTGTTTCATACAAATCATAGTCAACTGAGAGTGATTATTTAAAACCACCATTGATTTTCTGAAACCTGGAACTTGTACAATATTGACAGGGTCCCAAGTTATGCTTTAAAAAAAAAGCCTTTGCAGTTCTGGTTTGCAGCTGTAATACAGAATTTGATATATGTCAGTCTGACTGATAGATATAGATTAGATACCAATATAGACAGAGATACAGATAGAAAGAATTGCGTAACTGTTAAATAAGGAAGAGGTATCATCTATTAACTAAAAAATGGATTTCTATTGTACTTCTGAAAAATTATGTCTTGCATTCAGTTTGCCCAAAAAAGGCACCAACATGGAACTTTTGATAACATATGAATTAAACTGAAATAAAATCCTTCAGTGAGTTCCCAGCCTTCAACCCCCTCCCCACCAAAACTGCATCCACCAATCCAATAGTACTCCTCAAGCTGGATCATAATTATGTTTATTCAGAAGTACAAGTACTACTAATCTGTGCTATAGGTCATGTCCCTACTATGTTCCTTCCCACAGTCCCTAGAGGCATCAGCACAAACTAGCAATGGTACATAGAAGAATGTTTCTAACAAGACATTTTATCACATTCAATGTATAAATAGAGATGGCTGGAAGGTCTTCTAACTTCACCCTGGTGCCTGTTTTATATGAACACTACTACTATGAGATGGGTAATATTGCTGGTCTGGCAGCAAGAAGCTGATGAATATATACCATCACAAGTTGGAGGATTCATGGTCAGTAGCATGGCAGAAGTAACTTTTCTGGGTTCATGTACTTACATGAGAGGAAAGTTTCTTTTTTTTTTAATTCACTACACAATTAATAGGCATTATCTTGAAAAGATAACTAGCAAGAGGGAAAGTTCTTGAGCTCACCATCAGCAGAGAGATTCAAATCCCAAGTTTAACCAGGTAGAGAAGATATTTGATGGCACAAACTCCATTATAATAACTGAGTTGGAAGTGTTCAGTCAACCCAACATTAAAAGAAAAAATGTTCACTTGCTATTATCAAAATATTTCCAAGGAGGAATTTTTACTAAACAAAGGCATAAGATGGAAGAGAAACTAAAATGCTTAATATTTAAATAATCACTGCATAAAGACATGACAGGTAGCAACCCAAACAACAAAATTAGCCCATTCCAACCATTTGTCCAGTGCCATTCCCCACTCTCCTCCCCACCACAATACACTGGAGGTCAAAACATAGGTTTTATCCTTTGATCTCCTGGAAACTGATTAATGAATTATGGACTTCCAGAGACCCAGGGAAATGAAGCCTTATTTTTATTTATTTGTATTCATGCCCCAATAACAAAAAATCTACAGGAAGGTAAAATGAACAAAATGAAGTAAAATGAACAAAACAAAGTAAAATGAAATTTTGTTCATCTTATTTCAAAAAGAATATTTTCAGGATGGAAAAAGAACCGATGAAGGCAATCATAACTATCCAGGGAACTGGAGCATGTTTACTGGGAGAGACTAACAACACAATTTAACATATGTTGGTTCAGACAGAAGTCTCTTTAAGTTCAATGTGGCTTATTCATAAATTAGCAGGTTTTAGGTTGGGTTGGGGCTGTTTTAATTTAGGGGGGCAAAACCCACAAAGAAGGATGTATGAGTGGAAAATCATGGTAGACATGTCTGATGTTACATCTCTTTGGCCCCACTAGACTGAAGCAAAGGAAATCCACAAGCAGTGCATTAAATGGAACAGGCCTCCCTGGCATACTGCCTCTGATGTTGGAGGCTCTATTTAGCCATCCTGAATAACTGGTTCTCCATAGGTATTGCCCTTCAAAAATGTTTCTACTTCAGAGATTGATCAGACCCTCCAGGTTTTTTGGACTACAGTTCCCACAGTCACTGATCCTGCTAGATAGGAGAGATTGGGATTGAAAACATATAGAAGACCAATACATTCTCCTGCGTTGATTTAATCCCTCATTTTTAAAGCTGTATAAGTCAGATGACATTACCACATCTTGTAATAATGAACTCCATACATGAATAATGCATTAGTCTGTCTGGAATTCACTGCCAACTGGTTTCATTGGTAAGCCTGAGTTCTGCTACTACAGAAGAGGGAAACAAAAATTATTGTCCACATTCTCCACTTAATGCATGGCATAAGAGGGCTCCTCTTATGAACACTATTTGTTAAACCCAAATGAGACCACAGAGCCCTTGTTCTGGCAGTTTCCTCCCAGCTCATGTCTTAATTCATCTCTACTACTACAGGATTCATGGTGCTGCATGGTTACAGTACTTCTGCAGCAAAGTGACTCTTCCCAGTGCTTAAGGTGAAGAAGCTAATAAACCAAATGTTCTAAAGCAGTGGTTCTCAAATTTTGGTCCTCCTTGGACCTCAGTTCCCAGAATTCGCAGACAGCTTGGATAGTGATTCTGGGAACTCTAAAACATCTGGAAGACCAAAGACTGAGAACCACTGTTCTAAAATGGCAGTGGGGGGGCACCTTTTGGTGCCAAAGAAGCTTTTAGGACACTCTGACACAACCTCAAGCACCAGATTCTGTAGACAATGGAGAGGGGCAAGGAGGACAAGGGAGAAGAATCCCAAATGTTATTGCCAATGAAGGGATGGGAGATAACCAATGGGATTCCATCATGTACCATTGTCCTTCCCAATTTGGTCTCTATCTTAGCCATGTGATTCAGCTGGTGCCTGCAAGCACTGGCTAAGAGCACTGCATTCTTCTTTCCCCTTTGCTAGGTGGACACAGGAGAGGAGAAGCAGCAAAGCTGGCCATTCTCTCAGCCAGTATTTGCAACAGAATGAATTTAGGCTTGGATGGTGCCCTACAAACTTTGTTCCTCTTTTCCTGCACCAAATCTAAAGAGCTGGAGAAAACCTTTGGAGAGACACCAAGGTATATTAACACCAATCTCAAATAAAACAGGCTATTCACAGAGTAGTGCTGTGCATTTTTCCTCTGAAGACCTAATCTTGTCAATGGGTCTTACTCCATTGACAGTATGTTTTAGATTGCAATCTTAAATTTGCATATTCAGTTGAAAGCAATTTTCTACCTGAAATACACTATTAAAATGCTTAGGAAGGGAGTGGCAACAGGAGGGGAGAAGGGGCCTGTTCTCACAACCATTTCTGGAGTGATAGCTACAAAAGTCAGCATGGTGTAGTAGTTTGAGCATTGGGCTAAGACTCTAGAGATCTGGATCTGAATCCTTGCTTCACTATGGAAACCTACTGAGTGAGTTTAGACAATCCACACTATCTCAGCCTCAGAGGAAGGCAAAGGCAAACCTGCTCTGAACAAATCTTGCCAAGAAAACCCCATGACAGGTTCACTTCATGGTTGCCATAAGCAGGAAATTACATGAAGGCACACAACAAAGCTACTGCACGCAGCACATTCCAGTTCTACTGCTGCCATCATTAAGGCAAATTAGTCAGGGCTGATGGCAGATGAAGAACTCTGGCAGCCCTGACTGAACCTGCATACAAGCATAACCTCTACAAGGGACAAGGGCTTTTGAAAATGTCTTCCCACCAACATCATGCTAAGCATTAGTGCGGGTGGTATGGATATGATCTTTTCCATGATGGTTTACATGGCACTGGCACCAAGCTAGAAGACAACAGGATATATAGTACTGAACACAGCAGACTGTACAGTCCCATTTGAAGTATTTATACAAGCAATCTCTTGATTAGAAGTGAATATGTAGAACGTTTTTAAAGCAGCCTTATCCAACTTTGTGCCCTTCATGTTTTGGAATTGAACTTCCAACACCCCCAACCAGGACAGTAAATGTTCAAGAATGCTGGAAGTCACCACTTGGACAATTCCAGTTTAAAATGGGAAAGAAGACACTTCTTGAAGAGTTTCTGCTTCACTTCACTGTATGCTTTGGACTAACTCAACATTCCCAGTGTATTGATATTTATGAAAGAGTAACTTTCTTAAGTTCAGTTACACCTCTCAATTATCTAATGCTGCCAATGAAGAACAAGGTTATTTTATGCCATTCCAAAAAAGTACCCAGCTTGTATGTCAAAATTAAAACAGAATGTGTTGACTTTAGACTGACTTTCGTAGTAGAAATAGGATGGAATAGCATTACTACAGCCCTCAGCTCTCAGTGAGCTTTTCCCCTCCCTACATTTAAAATTTATTACTACTTTCCCTCCCTATAATTTAGAAGGAAAAAAATGTGTTTGCTCAGTTGTTCCACTTGAGAATCTGGTGCTGGAAATTTAAAGCTTTTCAAAAACTTATGGAACACTTTGTAGCTATATCCAAGAAAGCCTGCTAGGATACATCTAATTTTCTAGACAATGGAAATTTATTATTTGTGACCATATAGGTGAACAATATTTGGGTGGGTGGATAAAATGTTTTCATTTTTTTTACAGCCATAAAGCCTCATCCTGCCCTCTCCCATGGTAGTCAATTTTATCATCTATTTACAGATGAAATATTGAGGCCAAAGATGACTCAAAATCCTGTGATGTGTTTGGCACAGAAAATCCAAATAGTGATCCTCCCTCATGGAGGTAACAATTTATAAACAAATAAGCCAGGCACCCATTTGGCACCCTTTTAAAGAATATTTCTCCCAAACTTTCTGCCTAAAGTCGGTAGCCTCACACTATATCCATGAAAAAGAGAACCATGGATAAAGAATAAGTGATTCATTTGTGCGATACTGAAACATTTTTAGTGCAACATTAGAACCCAGGTCCCTGTTCACTGAACTACAATGGCTTCTGGTTATGCTATTTGGATGCTTCTGTGTGTGTGTACACATGCAGGCATGCACACAGAAAGAGACTGCTGCGTGAAAAGAAGTAAAAAAAAGTGGCATTACACAATCTCCATCACTCGCT
Source organism: Ctenosaura bakeri (assembly GCA_948474755.1). NCBI lineage: Eukaryota > Metazoa > Chordata > Lepidosauria > Squamata > Iguanidae > Ctenosaura > Ctenosaura bakeri. The sequence continues at coordinate 121,185 of CAOLHI010003740.1, read as the reverse complement.
CCCACAGTTATAACTTTTGTTTTTCTTTCAAATGTGAAGTAAGAAACTGGTAGCTTATTATGCAAGAGATCTCTTTTTCAAAAAAAGCCAGCAAACTTTACTTCAGTAAATTCTTGTCATTTGCTTCCAGTTTTAAAGTTTTCAGTGAAGAGAATTATCACCAGTTTGTGCTTTGAATTAGCCCTTATTTTACACCCAACTCAAGATCTCTGCAAAGCCTTCTCCCCTCCTTCTAGCAAGATAATGGAGGAGTGATGGATTATCTTCTTGCAAGCCTCATCAAGGACAAAACAATCTAATCATTCATGCTTCACTGCAGGATGGGTGAGGAACCATAAAGAAAAAAACAGACTACTGGAAATCTAAGTTGACTTTATTCCTCTAAATAGGGTTAGAGTTCATAAAAAGTAAAGTACACTGTACAGTACCAGTTTTGAACATGCATATTATCACTAAAATGAAACATTTTCCCAATACCTGAAAACAGACAGATAATTTTATGCACTTTTCTAGAAGTACAAAAAACTGAGGCAAAAAGGGAGGACACCATACAATGCCTCTCAATCAGGCATATAACTCAATAATAGCCCCCCCAACGTCTTTGCTGTGTACCAAAAACAAATAAATTCTATGGCATTGTTTTCTTCCACATGTTGAAACCAGCTCTTTTGAGACAGCCATTGCAATGACAACTTACAGCTTCTTCCAAAAAAATCATCCTATGCTCTTAAAAGGTTATGTGGGGGAGGAACTACTAAAGAAATCCAGTTTTCCCAAATATCCATTCTCACTTCATCATCCCCACAATTGCAGAGTCACCCACAACTCTCCCAATTATTTCAGAATAGGGTTCCAAAAGATCCCCCCGTTACGAATTTAGACTTTTTAAAAAAAAAAATGAAAACGACAACCCCCCCTCCAATTTAAAACTTACTATTTCATTCTTTAGCCAGTTCCTCCCACCTTCTTAACATTAGGCGTTGCAAGGATAACATCAACCTGACCTAAAGCAATGCTAGGAATTCAACCTAAGCAGTTTACCTCGTCGAAAATCTGAGATGCCCCCCTTTCCCTCAGCAGCAATAACTCCCACAGGACCCCAGACCTCCCAACCTGAGGGAAGGGGGAATAACTTCGTCGCAGTGCCTCAGTGCCTACCTTGCTTCTGGGCAGTAACTGGGCTGCCCCGCGTCTCTTTTCCGTTCTCATCTTGGGAAAATCCAGCCTCAGGCTGGCGAGGGCAGCGGCAGAAGCAACCTCTGGGCGCATAATTCGCTCGCTCGGTCGCCCGCCCCTTTTCCTCCACCCCCTTCCTCCCTTTTGTTCGTGGAGGGCTTCTTCTCCTCACGGTTTCAAAAGCTTTGCCTCCCTCTCTCCCTCTGCAGCCGCTCTCCTCTCCCCCTCCGCGGCTCCATAAGGAGGAAGGCTTCCACTTCAGCTCTTTCCACAGCCTCCTCTCAGCTTCTGGACCCAAATTTTGCCTTCCTCCCGCGCCTCAGAGCAACCCGTTCCTTTCCTCCCCACCCCTCACCGCGACCACCCTTCCCCTTCCCGACTTCGTGGCCTGCTCGCTCGCTGGCTCTTCAAAGTTTAGGATGTTAATACCACCCCCTTTTCTTTTTCTTTTTTCCCCTCCCTCCCCTTCTTTTCTCCTCCTCCTCCTGTGTCTTTCTTCCCACCCTCCCCGAGGCTGACCCATCCTGACTTCTTTCCAGTGAGCTAATCTGCAGCTGGCTGGAGAGAAGGCCTCGTTGCCATGGAAACCCAGAACACTTGAGGAGCCGGGGGAAACGACGGTGAACGGGGCGTTCTGCTGGGCGACGCTTAGGCCATTTCTGCACTAGACTGTTATAGTGCTATTATTCCACTTTCAACATCCTATGGAATCCTGGGCTTTGCAGTTTAGGGAGGGGGAGGCCCCAGGATTCCAGAAGATGTTGAAAGTGGAATAATAGCACTATAACAGGTTAATGTGGAAATGGCCAATGGGATTTACCTATGTGTTGACGATGTGGTGAGTCAATACGTTCAATTGAATGGGTCTATTCTGGGTGCGCCTATCCAACAGAATGCTGGTTGTAATGTGCCTCCACTTCCATGTTCCTTTTTGATATTATGGTAACAAGAGTATCAGCAGGCATGTCTGTTCAGATCCGTAGAGTTCAGTGGGCCTTACATGCCACTACACATATGTATATGCATGGGATCAAAACTTCAGTTTACTCCATATCACCACCACCAAAAAAAAAAAATTAAAAAAGAAATATCATACCTAGTGAAAGAGATCACTCTTGAAAGTACTAATCTGCTGATATTTACCTTTTAAAACGTTGTGGTCACCTGTACCCAAACACAACTGTTTAAAGGGGTCAGGATTTTGAATGAATGGTTGTTGTTGTTATTGTGCGCCTTCAAGTGGCTCCCAGCTTATGATGACACAGGATTTCTGGGGTTGAGAGTGTGTGATGTGCCCAAGGTCATTCAGTGGGTTTCTATGGCTGAGCAAGGAATCAAACTCTGGTCTTCAGGGTCGTAGTCCAACATTCAAACTGCTACACCTTACTGCTCTCCTAAATGAATGCTTACATATGGAATAACTGTTGTGATTCCATAGAAGTGGAGTCACACCCACATTTTTTGGGGGGGTTCATCTCTTGTATTCAACCAGAGAGTTAGTTACATTTGTAGTTCATTGGGAAGAGGGTATTATTTACCACAATTACTCCAATTCTCTTTCTTGGCAACTAACAAGTGATAATGTAATATATATCATATTTAAATTATGTATATTTCATATATCATATATGATATTATTAGTAGGCAAACTTAAATGGTAATCTATAGTCTCTCTTTAACACATCAGGAAATTCTGGGGCTGGAGGAGCCAATCTTTAACAAAACAAAAATTTCAAAAAGAGAGTCCAGGGAATGCCTCAGTTACAATGACAGAAGAAGCTGGATGCTAACTTTGTCTACAGTTGTGATGAAGGTTTTGTGTCTCACTACAATTTCTAATTAACTTAGCAAAGTCGGAATGCAGGTGTTATGAAATGTTTGTTTTCCACACATTCAAACCTCTAGCATAGTTACGGATTGTATTTTTTAGTGTCATTTCTACGTGAATCATTATATTTTCTCTCTCTGCTTTCATAAGTTTCTATATTTGCCAACCAAAAATAAGTTAAAAATATACCAGTATATCTCATGACTATTCCACAAAAGCTTTTGCCATAATAAATGTATTAGTCCTTAATGTGTCACAAGACTTTTCATTCCCACTCCATCCCCCACTCTGATCTATAATGTGTCACAAGACTTTCCATTCCCATGCCCCACTCTGGTTATAGTATTCTCTCTCAGTCATTTATGGGTTCAGAAGACATTATCCTATGACTTTCATGTCACTAATTGAATGTATGTATAAATGTACACAGTCTGTCCCTAAGCACAAACTATTTAATTAATTCATTTACCATCCCTTGTTTTATCTGACAGGATACTTGGAGAGGTGAGAACCACCACATGCATACTGGACCCATGCCCTTCCTGCCTGTTGGGAACTAACAGACTGGGTAAAGGAATTAGAGAATGCTTCACTGTAGTAAAGCAGGTTTCTATCTTGCCCAAAAGAAGATCCCTGGATCCTACCATACTGGAGAACTATTGACTACTCTCCAGTACCTCCTTTTTGGGCAAGGTATTGGAGTGTGCGGTGACCTCCCAGCTCCAGGCGTTCCTGGATGAAATGGGTTATTTAGATCCATTTCAGTCTGGCTTTAGGCCTAGCTATGGGACAAAGACAGCTTTGGTCACCTTGGTACATGACCTATATAGGAGACTTGACAGGGGAATGTGTCCCTGTTGGTTCTGCTAGACCTCTTAGTGGCTCTCCATACCATCAACCATGTCATCCTCCTGGGTCACCCCTCTGAGATGGGGCTCAGGGGTACTGTTTTACAGTAGCTCCAGTCTTTTTTGGAGGGGCAGACTCAGAAGGTGCTGCTGAGGGATGCTGTTCAACACCCTGGCCAATATCCTGTGGTGTCCCTCAGGGCTTAGTTCTGTCTTCCATGCTGCTTAACATCTACATGAAACTGCTGGAAGAAGTCATCCAGAGTTTTGGGGTTCAGTGTCATCAGTATGCCAATGACACACAATTCTATCTCTCCTTTACATCTATTTCCAAGGAAGCTGTTTCTGTACTAAACCAGGGCTGCTGTCAGTAATAGACTGGATGAGAGTGAACAATTGAAACCTGAACCAGACAAGAGACTTGGGAGGTCAATCAGAGAATTGGGATTCAGTCTGAGCTAGATGGGGTTACATTCCCACTGAAGTCTCAGGTTCACAGGTTGGCTGTGCGTCTGGACTTAGATCTGAGTCTGGATGTCCAGGCTTCGGCTGTGGCCAGGAGTGCACTTGCACAATTAAAACTAGTACATCAGCTGTGCCCATTCCTTGAGAAGTCAGATCTGTTTATGGTGGCACATGCTTTGATTATATTCTGTTTATGGTGGCACATGCTTTGATTATATTCTGTTTGGACTACTGCAACACACTCTACCTGGGGCTGCCTTGGAAATTATTCAGAAACTTCAGAGAGTCCAAAATGCTGCAGCCAGGCTGTTGACCAGAATCATGCAACTGGCCTGTTAAAACAGCTGCATTGGCTACTAGTGTGATAGATAATGATGCTGTGATTGAGGAGCAACTGATTGCGCAGGAGGCCGAGCCAGTGAGTGAGCAAGTCAACCTGCAAACATCCCCTGCACTGGAAGGTCAAACAGAGACTGAGTTGCCCCAGCCAGCTCATGACGGAGAGGGAACCAGCAGTGATGCAGAAGAGTTGCAGGCAGCTGTGCCCATCAGCCCTCCATCATGCAGAAGACTGGAATGGGTTGTGGAGAGGGAGGCTGCTTGGACTAGGCTGAGGAAACAATAACGAGCAGCACCTGCTCACAGGGGCTATGTAAGTCTGCCAGCGTGGCTGCAATCTTTGTGTCTCCTGCTCCTGAAACCTTCCAGGTGGATCTCTGCCTCCTGAACCTTTGGATTGGACCTTGACCTCGCTCGGCTTGTGTTTTCCTGGTGTTTGGTATATTTGGGCTCCCCAAGCGTTCCTGACTTCTCTCCTCTCTTGTTGGCTGCGGCCCGGTATGGGGAGATTCCTGACAACTAGTCTATTTCTGGGCAGAATTGAAAGTGCTGCTTTTGACCTTTAAAGCCCTAAACAGATTGGGTCCAGGCTATCTGAAAGACCATATCTCCTTATATAAGCCAGCATGAGCGTTAAGATCTAAAAAGGAGGAGCTTCCTCTAGTCCACCATCTTTGCAGGCATGATTGGTGAGGACATGGGAAAGATCCACCATCTTTGGCGGTGCAGTGGGTTAAATGCTGGTACTGCAGCCACAGTTGTGAGTTCGATCGTGCTGTGCTCCAGGGTGACTCAGCCTTCCATCCTTCTGCAGGTTGGTAAAACAATTACCCAGCTTGTTGGGGGCAATTAGCTAAAATACATGTAAACCACTTAGAGAGCACTTAGCTGATAAGCAGTATAGAAATACACATGTTATTGCTATCCTTCTCTGTGGCTGCTCCCAGAGTGTGGAACTCCCTTCCATGTGAGGTCTCATTGGCCCCCTCCCTCCTCTCTTTCTCTTGGCAGACATTTTTATTTAGGCAGGCTTTTGAATTTTGAATTTTAATTATGGAGCAGAGTATGTGTGTAAGTGGTATGCTGTTGTAATCTTTATCTTTTATTCAAACTATGTTTGAAGTATGTTTTAAAATAGTGATGTTTAATTTCTTTTTGATTTTGTAAATTAATGTTTTAGCAGCATCTTTTAAAATTATCATAAGTCGCCTTGAATCTCATTTGGGAGAGAGGTGGGATATGAATTCAATAAATAATCAATCGATCAGTTTCAACAACACAATCAATTCAAACGTTCATACCACATACACATCATTGCCTTTCCAGAGGCTAACTGGTTTGAAAAATGTCCAGTTCTTACAAACTGTTAAACATGCAGACTCAGAGAATCATAGTGTTGGAAGGTGCCTCTTGGGTCATCTAATCCAAACTCCTGCTCAATGCAGGATCTCCAGTTAAAGCAGCCTGAGTAGATAGCTGTCAGGCTTCTTTCTGAAGGCATCAAGATAAGGAGATCCCACCTCCTCTCTAGGCAACTGGTTCCATTGCTGAACTGCGTTTACTGTCAATAAGTTCCTTCTAATGTCAATCAAAATCTGCCCTCCTGTAACTTCAAACCATTAGACTTGGTCCTCACCTCTGGGGCAGCAGAGAAAAGCCTTGTCCCTTCTTCTCTGTGACAGTGGAATCATGTCACTCCAAGTCTTCTCTTCACCACAGTGACTCCTTCAACTTTTCCTCATATGTTTTGGTCTTCATACCTCTTATCATCCCTGTTGCCCTTCTCTTTCAATCTGTTTTGTGTTTCTTATACATCCTTCACACTCTTCCTTCCCCTAATATGTGACCTTCTTAAACTGATCTTAACAAACGGAACAGAAAAATAGCAGTGGCCACACAACACCAACTTTAATACCATATTTCTGCTGTGATTTAATGTGTATTGTACTACATCAGATCCAAAACAGGTTCTATGACCACCACCTACTGGACAAGGAACTAGCCACAACTCCAGGATCTGTATACTGTTCTACACTCTAGTAGCCCATATAATTAAACAAAAACTAGAAAACTCATCATAACTCTGCCCAGTTACTCCTTGCCTTGCAAAATACCATTCAGTGAAAAAAATGGTCATCTCACTATGATGAGGCAGATATGGGCAACTTTAGTTGTTGTTTTGAGCTGACTTCCTATACAGATAATGTGTCCAGGAAAGACATGCTAGCAGAAGGTGGGACTGATGAGAGCAAGAAGTCCAGCATCATTTGGAGAGCTATACATTCCCACTAAAACAGCAGAGGGCAAAGTAAGTGAATATAACATACAGCAAGCAAAGTGTAATGTATAGGGCCAGTGGAAACAGACTTGTACAAACATTCTCAGTATGTTTCACTGTACATTCCTCTTTTCATCTGTGAAATTCTGGAGAGTATGAGTATGCCCAACAGGAAGTTTTTGCTGCTATTAAACCCCTGAAATCCTCATTCTGGGTTTAGGATTAGGAGACATTTGGATTGTGTCCATCATGTTACTGAAACAGGATGGCATTTTTCCATGTGTCTATATGACATTCAAGCCCTGTGCAGCAGTATTCAAGATCTACTTTATAGAGCAATGTCCAAGAGAACCCACGTCACAAAGACCCCATTGTGTCAGACAATATGTGGTGAAGCTTTCACTCCAAAGGCATTGGCACTTTACAAAAGGAAAATCTACCAGGCAAGGCAAAAACAAGCTCTTTAGAAGAGCTTGCAGTTTTTGCTGGAAAGATGTGCACATGTAAGACAACCTCAGTTTTTATACAGAAAACTGAAATACAAACTCTGGGTGATAACCTTAAATCACTGCCATCCGTAATGAGTACTTCTTCCTTTCTCATGTTGCATATTCTTTCTATAGATATACTATAGATGCTTACTTCTGCCATACTAATAAGATGCATTGCTTTGGTGGGCTCGATATTGTAACGTCTGAACAAAATAGGTATATGCTCATTCAAAAGAAAGAGTTAATGCTGCTCCAAGAGCTTATACAAAAGATGCGTTTATGTGGCTGAGTTGCTCTATTTAAAAGAAACAAAAATCCAAATCATACAGTGTTTTTGAGTACCACATTGTGACTTTTCCCCTTTTTGTAATATTGCTTGGTAAAGTGGAAGGCAGTGGAAAAAGAGAACGACTGCAGTAAAGGTGTATAGATTCAATCAACAAAGACACGGTCTTGAGACCTGAGCAGAGCAGCTGATGGACAGGTCTCTGCTGCAGTGAAGCCTTACTTCACAGATAGCACTCTGCTCATGCTCAGAGGAGCCAAATCCTGCCAACCCTGACAGTTTCTTGGAAGTCTTCGTAGGGTCACCATAGGTCAAAGTTGACTTGATGGCAAATAACAACAAGAACAATATTTTACTTTATAAATGAGGAACATGGGGGGCCTCCAGCGGCTGCTAGAGTGAATCTTCTATCAATCCTACCCAGTCGAGTGATGATGGGAACTGCAATAATATCTGGACAGCCATGTTTCCCATCCTATTCTAGTTGATCCCAATAAAGAAATTGCTTCCTGAGATTCTAGGCATTTATATAACTTGGAGACTACTATGTATAAAAGGAGAAGAGTTGAACAACAAAAATATACAGAGCACAGCAGAAGCACTCAGAGTATATGATATTAGTTACTGTTTTAGAGCACAGAATGCTAATCTCCCCACAAGAGCTGGGGAGTGGGAATAAATAGTTTTAGATAGAGACTGGCTGTCACTGCTTACTTACTTATCTGAAATTCTTATATACCACACAACTGCCAACGCCCTTGGGGTGGTTTACAAATATAAAAACAAGAACCATCAATAAAAATCATAAATATTACAAAACATACTAGCAAGACAGCTGAAAAATACTCAAGACGTTAACATACTGGAAAATTACTGGAAAATTAGCATACAAAAACCAACTGGCACCTACCAAGTGAATTATACACCACCAATTTAGATGATTTTAAAAGGTAGTTGGAAAATTCATGTAGAATAAGGCTATCAGTGTCCGTCATTTGGGGTATAGGCTGCCTTCAAGATTGGAGAGAGTATATGCCCCTGCATTATTAGCTGCTACAGAACAAGAGGAAGAGAGACTTGTTGCCATCACATCCCGCTTGTGAGTTTCCCAATTCCCACAGGTATCTTGTTGGTCACTGCAGAAAACAGGATGTTGGACTAAACAGGCCTTTGGTTTAATCCAGCAGGGCTCTTCTTAGGTTCTTCACACTATGCTGTTTCTACTCTGGTGCCCACATGCAGTGGAAATATTCCAGAGTGATTTATAAGTACATTTTATAAAGCACTGACTATCTGACATTTGCTATGTGAATGCCATAGGCAATAACCATGAAGAGATAATACTGTGTAATTTAAATCTGGCTTCTTTGTTATAAATGATACCTCCTTACCACACGGTTTGTTTAAAAAATTTGTCATATTTTCTTAGCTACAGTGCTGTCTCAGTTGTTCATATGTCTGTCACTATAAAGACTGAAACAGAACTGATAATAAAATCAGCAGTAGAAAGAAGGCTGTACGAAAAGTTGCTTTTTCACTAGAGAAAGTCAGATTCACCTTTTTCACTAGAGGAGGTCAGATTCACCAGTTACAGAATAGCTGCTAAAGGGGTAGAGGATTTTGGCATTAGTTAAAATTCACACATTAATTAGGCATACGGATAAGAAACGTAATTTTAAGTATTTTTTTTAATTATTTATTTGTATCCCGCCTCTCCATATGGATCAAGGCGGCGAACAACTTACAAATAGCATGCATTTCGAAACATTTCTATACATGCCCCCAACAAGCTGGGTACTCATTTTACCGACCTGCGAAAGGATGGAAGGCTGAGTCAACCTTGGAGCCGGGCAGAATTGAACTCACAACCTTGTGGCTTGCAGTACTGGCATTTAACCACTGCGCCACCAGGGCTCCTCCATTTTGTAGAGTGGTCCCTCCATTTTGCAAGGGTTTGGGGCACAGAACCCTTGTGAAAGTGAAAAAAAAGTGAATAATTCGCCCCACAATTCCCCTATCATTCCCTTCCAGGGCCCCCCTCTCATTCCCTTGCCTTTTGCCCTGGACCATGAGCCTTCTTTCTCTGTACCTGGTTCAAAGGCAAGGGAATGGTGGGGGGAGCTCTGGGGGGAGGAAGATGCACACACGACTCTCTCCCATTCCCTTGCCTTTTGTCCAGGTGTGCTTGCCTTCTTTCTCTGCATCCAGCAAAATACAAGGGAATGGAAGGAGGAGAAAAGTGAGAGGAGAGGCACACGCATGCCTCACAAATAATCAAATTCATGAAGGTCAAACCAGCAAATGTGGAGGGAGGACTGTGTCATAGTTTTTAGCTCCCACATTTCCTTATCACCAAATTTGCTTCAGAGGGATGATGGGCATTGCTGGCCAAAACATCAGGCAGACCAAAGGTTCCTCACACACCTGGTCTTCTAATCCGTGTTTTTAAAAGCTTCATAAATAAGACAACTGTCATTACCACATTTTGTACTGGTAGCAAAGTAGAGCTTGGGAAATTTACCTTTGGACAACAACTCCCAGAATCGCCCAACCAGCAGGGCCATGAATCATGTTGACTAGGGAATTCTGAGAGAGTTTCAGCAATTTTTTGTTCCTCTGACAGCAGCAAGGGAGAATGACACTGGTGCTGTCTTTCCATTCATACAAAGAAATCTCCCTCTCGATAGGTAATGTATGGTTAAGTTCAAGATCGCATTCTCCACACACTCTCCACAGAGCAATCTGCGGCAACAAATGGCTTCTAAAAATCTTTTACGTTTACATTTTGTTTCCTCCTGTACATCTTCCAAGATACTTCAGAAATGCTTCTTGGAAAAAAAATCTTTTATCCAGGCCTAAGCTTGGAAAAGCTACCTTTAAAAAAAATACAGAATGCAGAATCCCCCAGCCAGCAGGGCAAGTGGCAGAGGAATGGCCTTTCTTTGCAACACCAGGCAGGATTTGTAAAGCCCAGAGGTTTTTTTCTGATGAACAGCCTAGTTATGGACTGTTAAATTGTTATTACATGTACTGCCACCTAATGGTGAGGTTAGGCTAAGATGCAATAGTGATTGCTATAAAATTGACCATTGGATTGGATTGACCATTGAACTGGGACTCTGGAAGGCTAGGATTCAAGTCTCCATTGAGCCATGGAAACTCTCTCTGGGACCTTGAGCAAATCATTTACTCCCAGTGTAAGAAGACAACAATGGCAAACCTGCTCTGAATAAATCTTATGAAGGAAACCCTATAATATTCTTGCCATAAGCTAAAAGAGTATGGTTTAGTGGCTGTGTATTGGGCTACAATTCTGCAGAGGAGGGTTTAAATTCTGATCAGCCATGGAAACCCACTGGGTAATGCTGGGCAAGTCACACTGTCTCAGCCTCAGAGGAAGGCAAAGGCAATTTCCCCATAACAAATCTTGCCAAGAAAACCGCATGATAGGATTGCCTTAGGGTCACCATAAGTCAAAAATTACCTTGAGGGCACACAACACCACCACAACATAAGTCAAAGACCACTGAAGGCACACAACAGCAACTAGTGAGAATCTGGTACTCTTTAAATGTTTGCCTGCAACTCTCCTCAGTCCTAGCCAGTACAGCCAACAATTTGCAATGCTGGGTGTTGTAGTCCAACAACATCCAGAAGGCTGCATGATTCCCAGCTCTGCTATAAATCAGGGAGCTAACCTTTACAGGGCGCTTATTAAAAATCCCTTCCTTTGGTGCATTTTCTGTTACAGAATTTACATCTTAGAACATAAGATGTCATGCATTTAGTCATGCACTTAAATGACCATCAATTTAATATTTGCAGTTTTCTTTCTACAAACAAAAAGCACCCAGGACATCAGATATCTCCAAAACAAGAAAGGGTCTTGTGGCATTTTAAAATCTAGCAAATTTATTGTGGTATATGCTTTTAAGAACTACAGCTGACTTTGGCCATTTCCACACAATACTGTTATGGTGCTATTATTCCACTTTCCACATCCTGTGGAATCCTGGGGTTTGCAGGTTAGGGAGGGGCCTTTAGAATTCCCAGCCAGAGAACTCTTTGGCCTCAGTAAATTACAAACCCCAAAATTCCAAAGGAAGTTGAAAGTGGAATGATAGCACTATAACAGCCTTCGTCTACTATTTCAGATGCATATGCACTATACATGAGGCTGTTGGAGTAGGGCAGATTATATACAGTAGCTGAGATTCTAAACTACTTCAGTATGCCCTAAATATCTGCCAGTGAAGTTATCTTACTCAGCCTCTATATGGAATATCAGCATAGTGCAATGTTTGCGGATCCATGGTCAAGGCCCAGGGCTGACAACCCATTGTACTATTGCAATATGCAGTGCATTCAGGCAATGCATAGAGGCAATGCATGTTTGCTTTCTTCTCTGTACTTTCATGTGCTACTACACATGCAAATAAAGGAGGAATTTTTAAATGCAGATCTAGAACCAAACAATGCATTTATTCCACAAAGAAAATAACAATGCACATTTTAAAAGATGTTCAGGGGAGTCAGAGATATGTTGCTTGAACATAAATAACTTTAAAAATAACTCTAAAATGAATATTTCTGGGAGAAGCAGAGAACTTAAAAGTCTTACCATGTTGGAGAAACCTCTGCCTCGGCTACACAAACTGGAAGAGCAGCTGAAATTAATTTAAAGTATGCTAGGCCTTGGTTGCGAGGAAAGTATAATCTGTAGAAAAGAGCCCTTAACTACAACAAACTCCTCCCAATTGCTCAACTTTGGCTTAAGACCAGAAAGTATTCAAGGAAGCCAACATAGAATAAAGGTTTGAGCTTCGGCCTATGACCATGGGGATGAAGGCTCAAATCCCCACTTGGCCATGAAAACCCACTGGGTGACCTTGGGCAAGTCATACTCTCTCAGCCTTAGAAGACAAAGGGCAAATCTTAGAAGACAAAGGCAAATCTCTGAACAAATCTTGCCAAGAAAAAAAAAAACTGTGATAGGTTTTTCTTAGGGTCATCATTAGTCAGAAATGACTTGAAGCCGCACAACAGTAACAAGCATGGTGTCATGTTTTTAGTATTGGACTAGGACTCTAAGACACCAGGGTGTGAATCCGCACTTGGTTGTGTAAAAACCCTGGGTGACTCTGGGCAAGTCATAAGCCCTTGCTAGGCTGTTATAGTGCTATTATTCCACTTTCAATATCCTATGGAATCCTGGTGCTTGCAGTTTCAGGAGGGGCTGCCTGGCCCCTCCCAAAACTGCAAACACCAGGATTCCATAGGACATTGAAAGTGGAATAATAGCACTATAGCACCCTAGTGCAGAAATGGCCATAGCCTCAGAGGAAGACAATGACAACTACCCTGGGAACAAATCTTGCCAAGAAAACCCTCTTAGGTCCTCCTTCAATCGGAGATGACTTGAAGGAACAAGACAACAAAGTAGATAACCACCAAAACAGTACTTTAAATCTATCTCTCAATCAGTGTAGGGGGAACATGCCAGCTGGCTCGCTGAAGCTGTACAGTCTCAGATCTACCATGCAACTGATTGGGCAGCAGCAAACACGATTTATAATTTATTTAAAAAACAGCCACTCATGGTGTTTAGCCAACACTGCGGGGAAAAAAGAATAAAACAGCATCCCTAGAAACGTTATCAGTCTATAAAACTTTGGCTGCAATCCTAGTTAACATCTCCTTGCGAAAAACAACGCGATCCTATCTGATTGAGAAGGGGATTTTCCAGCGGTACAGTTTCGTTTAAAAATATATTCTCCTCCCTATTTCAGGGCCTCATCACTTTTTCACCGTGTTCTTGAGAGAGTGTGGCTTACCCAAGGTTCTTGTGGCTGAGCAGGGATTTGAACTCGGGTCTCCCAGAGTCCTAGCCCGATGCTGAAACCACTATAGCGCATGGCCTCCTCTAAGTAGATCTGTGAAGGCCGGGAGAAATGATTAACCACCTTCCATCACCTCCCATCAATTGTCTTGCTGTTTTGTTAACAGTTAATTGATGCGTTGTTAATTGTTGTGTGTTTTAAGGGGTTGGTTTAGGTGGGTTGGTGGGTGGGGAGGACTGGGTATGTTTTTAATGTCTTTTAATGTATTTCATGTATTTCATGTTGTTCGCCACCTCGATCCATGTGGAGAGGCGGGATAGAAATAAAAATTATTGTTATTATTATTATTATTCAACACCTCGCCTACTTTTCCCAGCGAGTAGCCCTTGCAGGTTACCTTGGGCCAGCCACACTGTCTCGGCCTCAGAGGAAGACAAAGGCAAACCCCATCTGAAAAAAACTTCAGGTCTTCTTAAATTGAAGAAGAAGCCCTTGCAGATGTGTGACACCCTAAACTTTTAAAGGCTGATGCTTTTCCTTCGCCATAACCTCGATGGGCTTTTCTCTGAACAAAACAACCCTCGTTAGAGCATCTTCAGGCGAGTCTCCCGCTTCTCCTTGAACGACCTCCCGTGGCTTTTTCCCACGCGGCCCCTTTAAGAGTCGGAGACCCCGCCCGTTCAGGCCGTCGCGGAAGTTCTCTCCAAATGGAACGTTGGGTGTGGGCGGGATTCGATCGGTCTGATTCCATTCTTCTCCCGCGTTCTATGGACTGCGAAGCCCATTGAAGAAAACCACGTGGGCTCCTACGGCGGAGGGGCTGCTTCCCATCCGTTGCGGCGGCTGTGAGAGGTAGATCCCGGTTGTGAGAGGTAGATCCCCCTCCCGAAACGGCAAACCCCAGGATTCCAGAGGAGGTCGAAAGTGGAATCATCGCGCTATAACATGCTAGTGCGGAAATGGTAATCGCGAGGTGGGCTGTCCCGCGATGAGGGTGGGCCGAAAGCGTTCTTCGTAACAGCGCGAACGGCCCCGAGCAACGCCCGGCGGGGCCTTTGGGATGCCTCCCGTGGCGGATGGAATAGGGATGTGATTTCCGCCTCTCCGGTTCTGCCAGGATCGTGCCTGCTGACTCCGATGATTGAAGGAGGGGGTGGGATGCCGCCTACAGCTCATGCTTTTTGGAGTATATGGCATAAAAAAAGAATGCAGGCGCTCACATCTTCATAGAGCAGGCGGCGGCGGCGGCAGCAGCAGCCTTGCATTGCAGTGATGATGTGATGCCCTGCAGCCTTCTTGGCTTGGACCTCCCTGTGTTGAAACTCTTTGTGCTTATGCTGGAGTTCCTATTGCCCAATGTTGTCTTCAACTTTATTTTTCTCCAGGCCTCTGGTGTCTCCTCTCCACCACCATGATTGCCTGGTATTATTGCGCTGCCCGTGTTTTTCTTTCTAATGTTCGGTGCCGCCCTCTGAGGAAATCTTGGTGTTTTGTAAGAAACTGGGGTAGAAGGACGGTTGGAGCCTCCTCTGGCAGTGAAGTCCCCAGGTGTTTCAGAGGGAAAGGCCTGGTAAAGATTACTTTACTGTGCTGGGGAATTAGAGGATCTTCACAGGGTGTGAGATGTGACAATATATCCAGTCTTCACCCTCAAAGAAAAGTCCGCGGCCTCCTTGACAGTGCTGCTTTCCTCCGGCATGTTGGGCTCGTCTTTTCCATTGTGATCCGAGCCTGCGTCCTGCTGCTAAAGTTTGGACCGTTCCTTTGGCTTTATCCCTTCACCTACATCTCTTCGAGTTTTGCCTCACTCTGGATCCATCTTCTGCTAAAAGTGACCGAGTCGTCTGGCCCCACGTTCATCAAACTGGGGCAATGGGCAAGCACCAGGCGAGATCTCTTTTCAGAAGACTTCTGCCTCAAGTTCTCCAAGCTGCACGTCAAGGTGACTCCTCACTCTTGGGATTACACCAAGTGTTCTTTGAGGACAGCGTTTGGGGAAGGCTGGGAGAAAGTCTTCACATTTGAAAGCCAAGAACCTGTTGGGTCTGGTTGCATTGCCCAGGTATATAAAGCCTATGTAGATATCTCTGCTCTTGGAGAGCCAGCACTGAAAGATCTTTCAAAGAATTCTGGGTTTGCTTCTGCCTTGGAATTCTGGCAGGTCTCAGGTTTAAAGGGACTTTTCAGATGGCTTTGGAAGACGAAGCATGAAGATATTCCAGAAGGATATGGTGACCGTTGGTTGCATCACAAAGATGGTGCCTGTGGAAGAGTTAATTGGAATGCAAGTTCTGGATATCCAAATGGAATTTCATCCTGTCCCAAGAGAGAGCAACTTCTTCCAGTGGCCATTAAGGTAGATTGTATCAGCAGACACATGTACACTGACCTGGTAGAGACTGGAAAAGTTACTTATTTTGACTACAACCCCCATAGTCAACTTGCCCAGTGGCCAAGATGGCTAGGAGATTCAAGGAAGTCTAGTAATATACCTTCCCAAACATTGTAATCTGGGAATAAATCTAATTGAAATCAATGAGGACTTATTTCTGAATAAAGATGCATATGATTTTGTAATAAAATATGTTGAGTAACTTCATGTCTTCTGGGGTACGTCCAGATTAAGCATTTTTTGCTGACTGGCTAATAAATTATACAGACATACAGCAACAGGTAGCCCATTCAGATTAGAAATTTCAAAGAACAAAGAAGTTGTATGGTTTATTTTTTTTTCTACTGTTCAAAGAGGCTAATGCTACTAATATAATTTCATTAAAGCAAACTGTGACATGCAGCAAAATATGGAGCCTGAACACACTGTACTGTACACTGTACACATACTGGACGGTGTACTGGGCAAAACTACAGCTGTGGTCCTGCATGGACTTTTGTGGGAGTTATCTTCACTGAACATGGAGGCACATACTTCAGCATGGTCTTGTACTATATGTTTTGCTGTTGTTCTGTGCCATCCAGCTGATTCTGACTCTATCTTAGGGTTTTCTTGGCACGTTTTATTCAAAGGAGGTTTGTCATTGCCTTCTTCTAGGGCTGAGAGTGTGACTTGCCCAAGGTCACCCAGCTGGCATCCATGGCTGAGTGGAGATTTGTTCTCCTAGAATCCTAGGCTGACACTTAAACCACTACACAATGCTATACTGTTCATTGCCCTGTATTAACTAGCTGCACTTCTTGGAAGACCTGTCTGGTAACTTGTGCTGCTGATCACTTAGGAAGATCTGCTGATCTTCCTAAGTGGTTGCAGGGAGGCTTGGTTTTCCTATATAAGGTGCTCTAAAACACTGATAAGAAAATAATTGTGAAGGCTATTAAGAATGGTTGTAATGAACCTTACTTCAAATATGGATTTTTTCCCAATGGATACATTCTTAGTATCACCTTTTCTTATTAGAGGTGCCCTCATAATACAAAAGGATTAACTGTCACACTACACTGAACACAGTCTTGTCTAATGTCAGAAGCTAACCAGTGTTATGCTTCATTCATGCTTGAACAGGATTCTAGCAATGGATACTTGGGATCTATCAGTAGGGAAAAGAAAGAATTCTGCCTAAAACCTTGGAGAGCTACTGCCAGCCGGAGTAGACAATAGTGGGCTCAATGGAGCAATGGTCTGAATCAGTATAAGCAGTATCCTGCATTCTGTGATAGAGCCCAAAGAAAACATCTTCGCTATGTGCATTTTATGTCAGTTTCAATCACTGTACATTTGCACTCAGAAATAAGTCACAATGTGTTCAGTGAGGCTTGTGCCTAGGTAAATAGGGTAGGGTTTCAGCTTTTTTCCAGCTGTCCAAGGGTATGCTTGCAGTCTTGGTCAGCTAATTGATTTAATGAGGCCTTTCCCAACCCAAAGGCACACAGATATTTTGTGTTGCAACTCTTATCATTCCACACCAAGTCAGGCTTGCTGAGGTGATGGGTGTCATAGTACAAACCATTTGGATGGGGCTAAGTAGGGGAAGGTGATTTAATCTGTTGATTAAATTTGCAGATAGATTAAAAGCCATATTTCTGAAGCAGGAAGTGTATTTTCTTTGTTCTGAGATGTGTTGTACCGTTGTCTTGAAGAGGCATTTGTCCTGTGTGAGACAAAATGTCTGTTCAAAGATGGTACTTATGTTCTGCAGCTCTTATAAATACTTGTATTAATGATAACATTAAATATGCCTAACATACCATGGTGGTGGGGACTTCTCAGTTCATTGTCTTTAAAAGTCAGTCACTCTAACCAATTAACTGATGGAACACAGTTCTATTTTAAAAAAGACTGGAGACACAATCCTTTTAAACAGTTCTCTTGAACAAGACCTGGTGAACTAAATGAAAGCTTCACAAGAGCAGTACCAGAATCATATCCTTGTAAGAGAGATTTTTGGTACCATTCATGGTATAATGATAAAGGACTACTAGGACAGCTGATGCCTTCCATGTCAATGGGTAGATGAATCTAATCAGGGTCTGTCCAGACTCTAAAGGTGATGTTCAAGGTGCTGAATTTCTTGGGAAAAAAAGTCTAGTACTCTGGCTATCTCCTTTAAAGTTCAGACTAAAATCTGGAACAAATTCAGTGCCCTCTTGATATGGAAGCCACTGATTGTGTGGTTGAATGCAAGTATAGTCTGTGCCCACAAGAAATATGCTGGCTATCTTTTTTCTTTTGTACAGGTTCTGCACCCTGGATTAGTTCAACAAGTCCAAATGGATCTGTTCCTAATGAAGACAGGCAGTCAATTCATTGAGCTTCTCCCTGGCGTTAAGTGGCTGAGCCTTACAGAGATTGTGGAGGAGTTTGAGAAACTCATGATTCAGCAGGTGGGAAGCAGTCATATTTTGAGTACTGTTTTCTTATATTCTACAGTCTGTTTTCTATTGACACCAAAATCAAGATTTCAAAACACTTTTTTGTAGCAAATATTTTAGAGGTTCTGTTTGGTTGAACTATCTTCAGTGTTACAGAACCTTTGACACAGATAATAGTAAGTGGGACCTGCAACAAAATGTTGCAGTGTGGTGAGCTCCCTGTTCAGGGCTCCAGCTATTCCATCCTCTGCACTTCTATTTATCAGTCGACACATAACAGCTAGCCAACGTGCTCCACTGAAATTAGGTTGTTTGGATCTCTTCCCACTTTTTTTTTACACATGCGGGAAACTGTTTTATCTGGAGCAGATCGTTGTTCAATTAACTCAGTATTATCAGCTCTGGCTGCCAGCAACTGTCTAGGGTGTCTGGCATGTTTATTCCTTGCCCTACCTGGAGATTCCTGGTATTTCAACTACTGACCCTACTTAGCATTCAAAATGAGAAGTGACCAGTTGTGTTCAGGGTGGTATGATGGTTTAAAAAATTTTCTGTATTTTCACAAACCTAGATTTTCCCTAAGTCTTGATCTCTGTTTCTGCATGTATGTATGTTTCTTTGCTTGCATAAAAATCAGGACTCAGTGAATTGAAACGACTTGATAAATATGATACTTAACTTCTGTATAGTGGTTTCAGTGCATTTCTTGTGTATTGGTTTGGATCCAGCAGTCAGTGAAGCTTGTTTCCCATTGATCTGAATTGACTTGACTTCCATAGTTTTCAGTACAAACAACTGCACAGAATCAAGCAATCCTTAAAAGACTAACAGCAGCCTGCTTCATCAGATGTAAATACATATGAGGAAGTCTGTTGAGATAAATGAAAATTTATGCCAAACAGAAATTTACTGGTATTAGTAAAAAGCTAGATTCCTTGTTTTGTGCTACAATAAATGAACCCTGCTGCCCCACTGGAAGTTGATTTCAATGGGAACAAAGTCCAATTGACTTAGTCTGGATCCAAGCTATTATCTCGTTATAATCCCTACTGTCAGGTAAGTCACTGTTATTGTCATTCCTAGCACTGTACAGAATAGAGCTGCTGTGTGTGGTAGGCTAGAATGAATGGTAGCGATTAGACCAAGATTAGTCCCCAGTGAACTTCATGGGAGACTGAAGATTTTTTTTTTATAATTTTATTCACATTTCAACAAATAAACAATAATTTCTGCAATGTTCACATGTAATGTTGTTCCTTCTTCCTTTCCTTTCTGGATTACAATTATTAATATTCCATCTATTTATTATACCACGTATCGCAATAAGATGTTAATAATCTATGATTTGTTAGTTCCTGCTATATATCTCTACTTTACTTGTTACATGATATTTCATTAGCTGTTAACTGTATAATAATTGTTATCATGAAAAATGTATTACCCTTTGTCAACCCTCAACCCAAATCTGTAACAATCTTCCACTCTTTGTTGATATCCTTGTCTGATTTCCCTTTCAATCTCTGTGTAAGTATGTCCGCATTTCTGTTTTCCATAAAAGCTGTCCACCACTGTTCCATTGTAGGTGTAGTTTCATTTTGCCAAAGTTGTGCATATTCAGTACGGGCCGTCGTCACCATATACAATATAATTCTCCAATGTCTCTTAGCTGGCGTTCCATCTAATGTATGTATCATATTTAACAAGTAAAATTCAGGTGTTATCCCGAATTGAATCTTCAAAATTGAACTTATTTTCTTATGTATTTCTTTCCAGTATTTTTGTGCTCTAGGAAATGACCACCACATATGAAATAATGTACCAGGGAGACTGGAGATTTGAGGTTGTGTATCCCCATTCTGAGACAGACACTCTGATCATTAAGACATATACTCATACATAGATTTCAGCTCCTAGTTCTCTCAGTTTCTGTTTATACTTTAATTTTTGAATTCTTTCTTATTTCTGATGTGGTTATTGAGATGATATGTGGTTTCTATAAATGGGTTTGTTTGCACTGGAGAGAAGAAATACCAGATCAGAAACTGAGCCTGTATTCTGCTGGCCTTGGAAATTTTACCTTTTTGGATGAAAACTCCCACAGTTCCCCAGCCAGTACAAGTGATCATGGATGTACAGGGATAACTGTCACAGGTTTCCACTGGTTACTGCACATAATACAAAGACTGCACAGCTGGATAATCTTTGCATTAGTAACCTTTCTTTCAAATCCTTTCCATGCACCACTTAGACTGACTTGCGATATGAAGCAAGGAACCTAGAACGCTTCCGTTTCAACTTCCAAGATATGGATTATGTGAAGTTCCCAATTCCACTCCACCCTTTTGTGACAAGAAACATCCTTGTGGAAACATTTGAGGTAAGACCCTTGACTGTGCAAAGCAGGGATGGCCAGATTACCTACTGCTAGACAGCTGCCTAAGAATAGAAAGTTCATTAGTGATTACCTTGTACAGGTATGACTCTTCCCTCCACCGAGAATAATTCAATGCTAGTTTTTAATGCAAGACATTTCTTGAGAGCCCTGAGCCTTCCTAATGTGGCTTTCTGGCTGATGTTACCAAAACAAAGTCATCTCCAGTCCAGAGTAAGTGAGAGGCCGCTTCCAGAGACGCAGATTCAGACTGTACAGTTAGTGGTCTTGGATGATTTGTCCAGAGCTGTGATAAGTTTCTTTTTTGGAGTACAGTTCCCAGAATTCTCAAGCCATCATGGTCAAATATAGCCGAACTCTTATCTAGGCATTGTGTAACCTTGCTAAAGTAAAGGAGGGTATGATCATAGAATCATTGGGTTGGAAAGAACTGCAAGGGCCATCTAATCTAACTTCCTGCTATGTACTAAAGCACTCCAGAAAGATTGCCACCCAGTTTCAGTTTTAAGACCTCCAGTGGAGGAGAATCTACCATACTCCAGCACAGTCCCTTCCACTGTTGAACACCTTTTACCATCAGGTAGTTCTTACTATGGCCATTTCCGCACTACACTCTTATAGCGCGATTATTCCACTTTCAATATCCTATGGAATCCTGGGGTTTGCAGTTTCGGGAGGGGATGGCTGGCCCCTCCCGAAACTGCAAACCCCAGGATTCCTGAGGATGTTGAAAGTGGAATAATCACGCTATAAGAGTGTAGTGCGGAAATGGCCTATGTCTAGGTGGAATCTCCTTTCTTTTAATTTAGACCATTGGTTTGAGTCCTGTCTTTGGAGTAGCAGAAATAAATGTGCTCCATATTCATCATGACATCCGTTCAGATATTTAAAGAAGGCTTATCACTTAATTTTTCTCTTTTCCAAGCAAAATGTAACCAGCTAAGCAATTCTTCACAGGGCTTGGCTTCCAGATATTTTACCAGTAGTTTGCTAGTTTAGCACTGTTTCACTACCATACTCTATGTTTTGCCCTTTATGTGTTGAGAGAGACAGTCTTAAGGAGAGAGTCTATGTTTGTGGAACACAATCAAGATTCCTGATATTTCCGCGTTTCTAACTGTATGTGGAAGTTTCCATGCATAGAAGAGACTTTTTTTTTAATCTTATGCATGAAGAAAACAGTGTCAGATAGGATGGAGCTTGTGCTCTCCACTCCTTGTTATATTTACTTTAACTTGATTATGGAAGAGCTAAAGAGGGCTTGTGTCAGACTGAAATTGTTCATTCAAGGGCAAATTGAGGTTTACAGGTGCTTGAGTGTTGGTTGAGTCACATATCCACAAGACAGGAGGGGTGATCATTGAATTTAAGATAATCTAGCTGTTGGATCTCAGGTCTTTTTCATTTTATACTAATACCTGTCTTAGAAAGAAAACTTACATAGGCACCCATGAAAACATCTCTCCTGAAGTGTAAACCATCTTGGCAGGGGGCAGGATTTGGCAGGCTTACAATATGTGGAGAAAGAGTTAAATCATCCCTGCATGCCATAGTCTAGATTTTGCCAATGGTCTTCATACCTTGGTGGCTGAAACATAAAAATGAAAATGAAAAAATGCACATGAAGTACCAACACACAGTTCATGTCACATGATAGTTTGGCCCATGATGTGCACTGTTTGCTTAAGCAAGATGAACAGTAGATGTAATCTTGACCTGATAAAAAGGAAACAAGGATCTGGGGTGTAAAAAAAAAATGGATGAAAACAGGACCTCCACAGGGCAATGATGCCTTGGATGACCACTGCCTTTTACTGGGTGGGCAACTCAGGGGAGGGGTTGTTCTCAGGTTGTTGCCAAATTGCAGCTCCTATCATGCTTCACCATTGGCTATGGTGGGCAGCAGCAATGCCAGTTGCAGCTCAACATCTGGAGGGCCAAAAATGCTGCACCTATAGCCAGAGATGTCCAGTGCCAGCAGTGCTGGGGAACAGTCCTTTAGTCCACATTTGAAAACAGCTCTCCAAGATGGTGATATTCAAAACAGAGTGAGCACTTTGGATAACTTTTTAAAACCTGGAATAGATTCACTGCACCACCAATAGGGGAACTGTCACTGCATATAGCACAGGCATATTATCCTCTGAAGGTTATAGAGTTTCACTAGTGGTTTGATACAGAACATGAATATCAGCATGATCAAGATGTTTTCTAGCTTAAAGGGCTATATCTTTGCTAGTCAGAAGATTCATAAAAAAAATTACTATGGGACAGGGCAATTGTATTGTGTGAGCAGTCAGCATATCATAGTCATACTGGATGAATGGATTACATCTCTTTCCCTACTGAAGTATTCACATTCCATTCCAAAGTGCTTACAGTGTTTCTCTGAGGAGTTTGTCACATAGAATTTGCAGTCCTTTCCTCATTTAAGCTTTGTCTGTTTCAGGAGAGCAAGCCCATCTCTCAGTATTTGCACACGAAAACCACGATGGAGCTGCGGAAGAAATTAGCCAAGATGGGTATGGACATGCTTCTAAAGATGGTAAGAGGATCTCTTAGGGTATTGGTTCCTCTCCTTTCACCTTTGTCTTAGCTGTTTTCTGCAAGGAATTGGTAGATAATATGTTATTAACTTACTATTTTTCTATTCTGTCTTTCTAGTTAAAAAAAACAAAACAAAACATCAGCTGCACTCAGGGCAGCTAATATCATAGTTAAAACAAATTAACAACAAATTGAAAACATAAAAACCAGTTGAAAACATACAGGCTGATAAAACCATTAAAATTTTCACATTAATTGAGCATTCAGAATCACCACAGTAATTGGTAAAGCAGTTGAAAAGGGCAGAGTGAAGAGATATGTCTTCAGATCCTTCCTAAGAGCAGTGAGTGTGGGAACTGACTGCAATTCTGGTTATATTTCTTTGCCTGGAAGCAACATAGGAGAAAGTTCTCTTCCATGCATCCATCAAGCAGGCCTCTACTGGTGATGGCAGTCTCAAGAGAACAGTGTCAGAACATCCAGACAGGTTCATGCTAAGTCAGGTGATCCCTTAGAAATTGTAAAGCTGCATCCTTTTTGTTTTTTTTTTAAATGATGTGATTGTTCAATCTTTCAGGTGTTCGTGGATAACTTTGTCCATGCTGATCTGCACCCTGGGAATATCCTGGTCCAGGGAGCAGAGCACTTCAGTAACCATCTAGAGGACCAGACAGCCATTGTGGACCTGTTGGACACACTCATTCTGGAAGTGCAGCCTTCTCCTTCCCCGCTCCGATTGGTGCTTCTGGATGCAGGAATCATAGCTGAATTGCAGGCAGCTGACCTTGAGAATTTCCGGGCAGTCTTCACAGCTGTGGTCTTAGGACAGGTGAGATTTGATTCCTAGGTGAGCCTCTGGGCATATGGGGAGGTTTGGAAAAATATTCCAGTAGTGTCAATGCATGTGCTTTGGCTTATGGGCCCACTAGCCTTACCCTGGCCTATGTATTCATTACAGTTGTAGAGTCCTCTTCATCCAAGAGTATTCAGGATGGCTTTTAAGGTTCTTTTCTTCTCACAATAAGTCTGTGAGGCAGGCTGAGAGAGAACTTGTCCAAACGAACTACAAAACTTGAGTGGAGACTCAAAATTTGATCTTAGTGTGCCGGATTAAGGCTACAAAATTAATATTGCTGCTGTTCTCTTTGTTATATGACATATTCTGGATTCTTGGCTTGGACTGGTGACTTCTTTTGACTTGCCTGACTCGGGCCATTTCCACACTACATTCTTATAGCGCAATTATTCCACTTTCAACATCCTATGGAATCCTGGGGGGTCGGCTAGCCCCTCCTGAAACTGCAAACCCTAGGATTCCATAGGATGTTGAAAGTGGAATAATCGCACTATAAGAATGTAGTGCGGAAATGGGCTGGGTCACCCTTACGCTTGTTTTTTTAGGGATTGCGCCACTGATCTTACTGCTATTTGCTGGGAATTTTCTTTCCTCTAGAGAATGACAGATCTGTTACTACTTTTTGTTCTGTCTCTCAGGGTCAGTGTAATGTTGCTTTTTTTCCCCCTCTCCTGAATTGTATCTGCATTCCCTTAAGTGCTCCAAGGAAAGCTGCAAGAAGTGTGCAGGGTTTTTTTTTTAACAAAATATATATTTGAGAGCTTATGATTTGGTTAAAAGGTCATGTCTGTTTATTTGTTGCATTTCTATCTGCCTTTTCTCCAATGAATGAAAGGCAAAAACTTACATGACTCCACCTCCCGTTATTATCTCCACAACAACCCTGTGAGATAGGGCAGATTGAAAGAGTGTGACCAGCCCAAGAGCATCCTCCAAGTTCAAGTCTGAAAGAAGTTGTGAGCCTGGATCCTCCACACTTCAGTCCAGGACTCTACTAGACCATATTGGCTCTCTCAGGTTGGTGACTGAGTGCCAGGAATGGAAGAGTCCTCTAAAAGGCTGACTTTCAATCTGATAGCTCTGAGGCATTGCATATTACTATGGAATAACTGTTAGAAGCTGTGGATGCTCAAGATGTCCTCTAGGCACTGGGGAGAATGCACAACTTTTTTGTACATTGGCCAGAAATGAGGAAAGAGAGTGTGTGTGAGTGACTTGAATATCCCTTCTGGCATTTCCCCAGTTGCACACGTGAAGCTGTTGTGTGCTAGTTCAACAGGAAATTCCTTTGGCTATTTAACCACCCTTCATTATTCTTATAGTGATTGGCACCACTAGTAACTGTGGTTAGCACTTGCAAGAATTCTTCTCTTTATAGAGTTTACAGTCAGAATTTTGAAGTAGTTTTGCAAACCCTGATCAAAAGAGATTCCTGGTTAATACTAACCATGGGTATTGTTGAGGCAGATGTAACACATTGTTTGTTGTTGTGCACCTTCAAGTCATTTCCCACTTACGGTGATCCTCAGGTGAACCAATCATGGGTATTCTGGGACTGAATGTATGTGACACACCCAAGGTCACCCACTGGGTTTCCATGGCTGAACAGAGAACTGAACCTTAATCTCCAGGGCCATTGTCCAATATATGGAGAATGTATTCATTACAGCCTAGTGCCAACGCCCAATCTCTCAATCATGGTAAAAAAATCAGGAACTTTATGTCTGCACTGAGCCCTTTAGGGATCTGCTTCATTGTCTCATTCTGTTCTTTAGTCTTCAGACTTCATGGTTGTTAGGCATGGGATATGAATCTGAACAAGTAATCTGGATAAAGACAATAAGCAGAATGGCCAGGAGTGGGGAGAAATCCTCTGGAAGTTTTGCTTTTCAAAGAATCTCACTGGTGTCTGACTCAGCTGAATAGTCAACCATCATTGTTTGTTCCACAGGGTGAAAGAGTGGCAGAGTTGATTCTTCATCACTCCCGAGCTAATCAGTGCAAGGATGTGGAGAGATTCAAAGCTGACATGGCAGAGCTAGTGACAAAGGCCAGGAGCAACACTATAGCACTTGGAAAGGTCAGTAATTTGAATTAAAGCATGGCTTTCTATATTCAAAGTATATAGCACACTTTCCTGAACATATATCAGTTTTTATAGAGATTCCTATCTTTTTGTATCTCAAGAGTCAATTAGAATACAAAACACTACAGAAAGAATAGGGAAAGTGTAGCCCTCCAGATGTTGTGAGATTGCAAATCCCATCAGCTCACACATAGCCAGTGGTGAACAATCGTGGGAGCTACAGCCACACATCTGGAGGATCTTTGTCCACATCTGCATTATAGCTGGTTCAAAAAAAAAAGCATTAAAATTTATTAAGGCTATCAGCTCATTAAAGCCCATGTTATCTTCGAAGAAGAGGAATTGAGGGAAGCTATTCATCCAGGAGAAAGCAATAAATCTATAAATTATATTGTGGAACCTTTAGTCGTCCAGATATTTTGGACTTTAGCTTTAAGAAGCCACAGCTGGCACTGACCTTAGTAAGAGGTTATGGGAGTCAGAACATTTGTAGAAGCAAAGTTGCTCATTCCTTATATAAATGTCAGAAGCTCTTACTCATAGCCTCAGGTAAATCATGCTATTCTTGTTCTGTGCCTTGAACCTGTCTTACAGCAACTTTATCATAGGCCTTCCTTGGATGGATTTATGGAGAGGAGCTTTGCCATTGCCTCTCTCTTAGTCCAAGAGTGACTTGCCCATGGTCATCCAGTCAGTTCCCATGGGTGATCAAGGATTTGAGCCCTGGCCATTTCCGCACTAGACTGTTATAGTGCTTATTCCACTTTCAATATCCTGTGGAATCCTGGGGTTTGTAGTTTAGGTCCCTAAACTGCAAGCCCCAGGATTCCATAGGATGTTGAAAGTGGAATAATAGCACTATAACAGTCTAGTGCGGAAATAGTCCTGGTCTTACAGAGTCCTTGTCCAGCACTCAAACTACTACACCACACTGGCGCTGATATTCAGGTGTTTTTAAGCATTTAACATGTGCAGAGTGGGCATGCTATCATACACTTCTCTCCTGTTTCCTCACATGAAAAGGAACAGGTCAGGACAGGAGATGTCTCTCTTTATTAACATTCCCAACATAAGCCAGAAGATGTGGAGAGCCTCTTCTCTTCCAAACCTTTTGCTTTTCACACAAGTAGACAAATGATGGAAGAGGGTTGAGTAAACCCAAGTAAGAAAACTTGAACACTGTCACTGATAATCTGGGCCAAGAACCTGCACTGGGAGACATATCATGCAGTTTTGTATAGAAAGAACTGTGATACATCTCTTCTTCACAGGGTAAAACCTACTTTGCTGCTGCTACATGAATGACATTTTTAATCTTTTACTTTCCAGCTACAAGTTGCAAGCCTACTATCCAATGTTTTCAAGCTACTGATGACACATCAGGTGAGATTATTTATGCATGAGTCAGTTCTTCTTCACTATTGCATGGTGCCATACCACGTTCAATTAAACTCAAAATTCTTAGGATTTCATACTTTGCATTTCCTGATGCTCTCATCTTTCCCAGTGTCCTTCCATTCTACACAGTGTTGAAGAATTTGATTGCTGCTGCTATTTCGAACCACTGTCTCTCTTCTTACGGACAGGGTTTATTTTTTAACCAAAAATAACTTTTGAAATTTTTATATGGTAAGGAGAGCTAAATTGTAGGTTATCTTGCTCTGCAGACTCATAAACATTATATGACTTGGGTCCAGGATATCTGAAGGAATGTATCTCCCAATATGATCTGTCTGAGCTCTAAGATCTTTGAGAGGCTCTCCTGTCAGTCCCCTCACCTTCTCAGGCATGTTTGGTAGGTACACAAGAGAAGGCCTTCTTGGCGGCTGCTCCCAGACTTTGGAATTTCTGTCCTTGGAAAGCTAGGATGGCTCCTTTCTTGTTCTCTTTCCACCTGCAAATGAAACCATTCCTTTTTTGCCCCCAGCTGGCTTTCAGGAATTGCCTGCAATGGGATTTTGATGCTTCTCTTGAGTTGTTGTTTTGATATCATGTATTTTAATGAGTTCTTAATGGTTTAATGCTATGTATTGTATAACTACTTTTTGAGATAATTTTTATATATTTTACTAGTGTTTTTGTATTTTTTATTTGTTCTGGTTTTGATATTCTGTAAGCCATCCTAAACCTAAATGAGATTAGTGGATAGCTTTTACTTACTTGGTGCATTTTTTGTTCTAGGTAAAACTGGAGAGCAACTTTGCTTCAGTTGTCTTTGCCATAATGGTTTTGGAAGGCCTTGGTCGTTCCCTGGATCCTGAACTGGATATCCTGAAGGCAGCTAAACCTCTTCTTGTCAAACCTTCAAATTCCCCCCTGTAGTAGCAGTATTTGATGGTGCCCTGGACTAAACATTTTGAACTAGAGCTTGGAAAAATTACTAGGTTAGACTACAAGTTCACTGGCCATGGTCACTATAGGATTCTGGCAGTTGTATTTCAAAAGAGTAACATTTCCAGAGCACATGTTTTATTACCCCCTTCCCACCAGTTCCCTGACTATTCTGTCTCTCTGCTGCTCACAGCTACCCTACTTTCTCTTTTTACCTCAGGGTGCCACAGCACAATAGCATCAACTAAACAACGCTCCTTCCCCTGCTTAGTAGGTCTGCTGCCCAGCACATGCTGTAAAAGAAAGTACTGAGCTGGCTAGTTAAGTGGGGGTACAGCCATGTGTCTGTCATCATCCATTTCATGTATTTTTCCCAAATGTGAAATTGGTATTAAGCTGAAAAAAGAAGGTGTATTTTATCCCTAAGGGCATCAGAGGGGTGAGAAGCTTGCCTCCTTAATGCTCCAGTGCCCTTATCAATGAAGTTCTCTCATCTCACACTGGGAGAAATGTTTTAAATTAAAATGGTGCGCTTATGAGTCCAGCCGTGGCGAGTTCATGCCGTGCTCTCCTTTATTGCAGCATTCTGTGGTTTGCTGGCATTCTCTTTTTCCACCCACCCCCCATTGCAGAACCGTGGACCTGTGGTCCTGCCTTAACAGAGCCTCTGGTACTGGGTGCTGCTCAGGTTATCCTCATCAGATCTGAATGTGATCTGAACCTTACGACCTGGCTGAGAACCACTGCTCTGCTTTTTTTTTTTATCTCATGAGGTGTTCGGGTGCTAAAATCTTTCCATTTGGCTCCTGAAATAGATCTCTTAATCCTTTAGGGTTGGGGAGAAGACCCTTCAGACTGTGGACCTAATCTAGCCCACAGTGGGGTCCAGGGGATGTGTCTGCCCAAACCCTTCCCCAGGGATGCTCCTCACCTTGCTCTCTTTACTAACAACTGTTGTCATGTTACCTGTGATCTGAGATTGGAAATAACAGCAGAGACTGCCCCCCCACCACAGCAGCACCTGCCAGTATTCTGGGAATGCCAGTAGAGCATAAGGGAAGCCCCACTGCTATTTCCAGTTCTGCTTGCCCCACACTCTTACTGATTAAGGAAAAAGCACAGAGTGGGCAAAAGCTTCCTGCAGCCCATGCTGGTGTTTGATATGGATTTCAGAGGGGGTTCTGCCTGGCACCCCAAACTAGCTCCCCACCCTACCTTATGGAATACTGTTCCCCTGCGCTCCCTTGATATAATTGAGAATTAGGAGACATTGACCAAGACCCTGCAAGATTACAGGGCAATGTAAAGAGTTCCACATGCAGAAGTCCCACTATGGCTCCCCTGTTCCCAGTCCTAGGATTTAGTATTTTACTGTGATAACCCTCCTCCCAGCCATTCTGTTACAGGGAGAGTGTGGTAGATGGGGGGAATGAGAGAAGCATCCGGCTATGTTTCCTTATCTGGTCACAAACAGACATCTTCTGCAGATATCCACCAGGGTCCTCGGGAGGTCTTAGCACAGGATGTCCTCAGTCTGCTTCAGATTATGGGGACGTAGCAAGATGCTTCTCCAATCCCCTCTGCTCTCCAACAACAGAATGGCTATTGGGGGCAGCTATTGCAGTGACACAGTGAGTCTTGAGTAGGCTTTGGTGACTGCAGAGGGAGGAAGGGAATACTAATTTTCTCCACAATTGAAAAAATGCATATGTATACATTTGTATACAGAAGTAACAGGATGCTGCCCTGAATGTATTGGGATTCCTAAGAAATCAGTTTTAGGAAAGTGACTCTTCCAAACAACTGGAATAAATGAAGAGCCTGCCTACTACTATCAGTGTCAAGGAAATCATACTAGATTCAGCCCGTTCCTTGCTCCCTTATAAGGAAGCATATGGGCAAGGGCAGCTTCTACATCAAGCTATCAGTTTTCATATTGAAAAGGAAATAATACTAATTTCCTATTGCTGTAGTTACTGCATTACAAGAAAATCAACTGAAATAAACATTTTTTTAAAGAAGTTCTCAACCATTTTCTGTGTAGCTGGCTTGCTGGTCTGAAAAGGAGCATGGCTATGATGAATGAGGAGTTCTGGGAGTAATAGGGAAAAAATGGAAAATATGTTTCCAGCCCAGTCTAAACAGCATTACAATATGACTTATTTAATCTTCTGTACTGTGCTCTGTGTCCTTAATAGCTAAGCAGATACTTCTGTGTAAATAGTGTTGTCAGTAATCAAAGTATTTGCTTTGTTTTTTTAACAAAAGATGGATACACTTCTGAATGTAACCATTGCTGGTGGAAAAGCTGGGATTAATAATAAACGGTTCAAAATAGGAAGAGTTCTTGAGTCTGGTTGAGCATGGATGAGAATGACAGGGAATATCTTCCTTCCATTTTTTTAAATGGGTTACTGCATCTGCCACAGTCTTGCACAGACCAGTGGGCCACAGATAGGTGGCTGAATTTTGTTGTGGATTTCAGTTTTGTGGGTCCTACCTTGTGGGACTGGCAGTGTTTTTTGGGGTCCCAGCTGTATAGAGGAAAGAGAGGGAAATAATTTTTTTAAAAAATACCATGCAATTTATCTGTTCACTTCATTTATATCCCATCTTTCAGGGAGCTCAAAGCAGCATAGGTAATTCTCTTCCCGTTCACTGCTTCCCCACATCAATCTTGTGAGGTAGGCCAGGCTCAGAGACAGTGACTAGCCCAATCAGTGAATTTCATGACTGAATGGATACTAGAATCTGGGTCTCCCAAATCCCACTCCCAACACCCTAGCTAGCCATTGTACCACACTTGGCATTCTGATTCCTTCATTTGTTGGCAGGATGTAGGAATAGGAAAGACAACACAAATTGGTCCTATTAGGACTTTCTTCTTGTTCCAAGAAGAGGAAAAAAAGAGGATTTGCTGGGAGCTTCTGAGAGTTGTAGTGGATACACTTCTGAAACTTTTTGAAGGTCACGTAACTAGGACAGACTTTACATATTACCTAAAATATATGTAAACAAAAGGGCCAGGTAAACATTTCAAGGGAAGAAGTCCCATAACTGGAAAGAAATTTGTAACTGGATGTATGTGTGCAAACTAATCAAATTAGGTGGCACTGAGCTAGAGAGACTGATGACTTGACTAAATATAAAAGAGTTCCTTAGTTCATTAAATACCATGTATTCATAACTTTTACTGTCCCAATGTATCTGTTGATGCTTTTCATCTAATATATGATGTGGGGGCTTGGAGGTTTTTTCTGGTGCTAGGGACTACAACTCCAAAGTAGTCTATGATGTGGGGCCCTCTGAAAATCATCCAGAGGCATTTTTCATGAGTGGACTTTTGCTCATGGAAGGTTCCCTTCACCTGCTTTGTTAGAATTCCATTTTTTCTGCACACTTAAGTTCAACCAAACCCAAAGGGCCCCAACCCTCTCTGTTGCATTTGGGGTCTGTTGCATTTGGGCTGAAGAGAGTCCTCTTCAGCCAGTCCAGTTGCATATGTCTAAATTGAAACTGAACTCATTACTTTATTTGTTACCATTATAAGCTGACTTTCATCTAAGAAGCTGAGACAAACATGTATGATCTTGGTCCCCATTTTTATCCTCACAACAAGCCTGTCGCACATTTTAGGCTGAGAGACAGTGACTGGCTAAAGATCACCCCACGAGGCTCATGGCCAGTCAGGGGATTTGAACTCAAGCTTCCTCAGTTTTAGTCCAACATTCCAAACTTTACACCACATTGGCTCTGTTCTCTGTGACACAGTGTGACAGTGTAACATGCAGATGTTTGAGAAAGCCGACCAATTCAGTCACCAGGGATTGTTTATAGTTGATCAGTGCTTGCACGCTTGGAGAGATCCACTAGAAAGGTGCCAGACACATTCTAGGTAAGAGGAAATGCTGCTTCTCAGAGAGCCCAGCAGTGGTTGTGCTACAAACCAATGGCTTCACCAGCTGCCCTGACTTCCCTGTTTATGGAGAAGGAACCAGATGTGCAGCTCACTTATTAGTTTGCACATGCAATGGTTTGGCAAGGCAGTGGGTGGAGAAGGTGGAGGGCCAACAGCAGATGTCCGTGAATCAACTTCTTAATCGCCTCATATTCCTAAAAAGGGAATATATCCAATAAGACCCCAGAAGCCCTCCTACCTTGTTCACTCTTAACATACCTTTCTTTTTTGGCAGAATCATGTGTTTACCTTTGTTAGCATCTACATCAACTGTAGTGCTGGAAACGTCCCTTAAATCTTTTCGTAGATGGTCCTGTTGAAATTGATAAAGAAGCAAAACCCAGAATGATGGAAACACTCTTTTCTGTCATGCTATTGAGCTGAATAGGATATCAATCTTAATAAAGAAGATGAGTTCATTATATCACATCATCATCATTATACCATTCATGTACTTTAGTACTGGGCAAAACAATATTAATGAAAACAATAACAATGAATAAACAGAAAGATCTCATTCACTATGTATTACAGTCTAAGAAATTATACCAGATGAAGAGGAGATCAGGATAAACAATGGAAGAAGAGAAAAAAGCAGGTATTCACACTTAGACCTAATTACAACGGAATATGGAGATTACTGTATCTAAATCAACACATGTATATATTTAAGAGTAGCATTTGTGTATAAAATGAATGACACCAAGTTCAAAAAGTTTAAAGAAAAATGGAAATGGCTACAAATTTCTCTTCCCTACATTGTGTCCCTTCATACGTTTCAGACTACAGCTCCAAATATCCCTGTCTACTGAGTAAACTGGCAGGAGCAGATGAGAGCTGTAGAGTTGTAGATGAAAAATTCTAGAAGAACCAAGGCCTGGGTTAGACAAATGAGATGAAAGAGCTGGATTGGAAAATGTGATTCCAGTTGTCTTTCCGCATATACTGGAGAGTGAGAAAATGACTAACTCAACTTGGATGCCCTGCCTCTGATGGCATCAGTCATCCATACAGATGTATGATGGTCAAATAGGGTCTTATTTTTATGCCAAACCAAATTAGGTATGATATTCTTTATGCTTCTATAGTAATAAATTGATTTTTTTAATCTATAAAGGGTTCTAATGTCACATGTTCCCTGTTTCTTCCAAAAACTTCTGGATTTTTTATCTTTTCCCCCCAGGGCTTAAAAATTTTCTGGAAATTGTATTTCTGTACTCTAGCCAGGTTAGCCAATGGTGAGAATGCTGGAGATTGCAATTTGACAACATCTGCAGGTCTGTATGTTTCCCATCTCTGGCCAGTTACTAGTCCAAATGAGAGTAGCAGCTTTACATATGTGCTGATTTATCAGTCTACTTTAGCCGAGATTAGCAACTGGGACAATTGGGACCAAGAATCATGATAAAATCCTATGCCATTTTAATTGATCAACTTGATTAATACGTCATACCTGGGAAAAAGAAATTAATTATGAAATACCGTTCCAGGGATGGATGGGGAGGGGGGAAGGGATGAAATATAAATGTTGTGAGTAATTTGTATGTATGATGAATAATTCAAATAAATAAAAACACACAAAAATATGATGTCATACTTTGCTGGCTTTGGTAACTTTCCTTTCCATCTCTTCACCAGATTTCAATTCAAAATTGTTTCCTTTCCTTAGATTGCTCTCCTCTTCTATCTCACATCCTTCTAAAATGGGAACTTTCCCCTTTGAAAGCTGGTTCTCTATCTTTCTGCTCAGTCCTTCCTTTGTCAGGTTGATTCCTGGGATCCAGGTGTCATTTGGTTGTTCTGAACATGATGGGCAGATAGCAGATTTCCAAGACAGGAAGCAGAAATAGCAATGAGGGAGATGGGCAGGGCTGCAGCTAGTGGTGGAACACCTGACATTGGGGAAATCTTGCCAGTGCATCCAGCCTGAACGACTCTGCCTGCAAGGCTTTGAAGCTCTGTAACCAGGTGGCACAATATAGGGATAATCTGGACTCTGCTCCACTAACATTTGCCTGGCTGTTAAAGGCATCTGAAGCTCAAGGACAATGCGTTCTCTCAAAGGAGATGGGATCTTCACAGTGATATCTGCAGATACTTTCTTAGTCTGACCGTTCCAGAAATTAATGAGCACGTTGCTATTTTTAAAGACTGTAAATAAACATACATGGAGAAACCACATTTTAGAAGCAGGCAAGATCAATGTCATTGCTTATCTACATGTATGGCCCATCTGTATGTGACAGGGCATGCTGGTCCTCTACAGACCTTGATAAAGTTTTGTTGACAGTTATTCCTGGAGTTCCCCATGGAACTGTAGGCCATAAAAGGTTAACTATTCCATGCTCTAGTCTCTGTGGTAGTCCATCTCAGCTGACCAGGGCTGAAGTCCTCTGGACCACTTATTCCACACAAGTCACTTTTGACTGGCTACAGTGGCAGAAAGAGGACAGCAGCAAAGGCATCAATATCAGAAGAACTGCTTGGGAATTAGCAGGGCAGCTTTATCTCCTGAGGGGAACAGATTTCGTTGCTGTCAGTGTCATCATTATACCATGCATGACTGCTTCTCCTCTTTCCCCATCCTGACACCTCCATAGTCTCCATTCTTCTTCTGGGGTTGTTACATCAACAGATCTTGATCAAAGGTGGGCAACTACTCAGAGGGTAGAACCTATCTTCCCACCCTGCATCCCACCCAGTAGGTCACACCAGTGCATTTCACACGTGCCTTACTTAAGTGATGCAACATTTTAGCTGCTTTTCTAAATTTCGTTTTTGTTTTGAGGAGGTTTGGAGAGCTTTGGGGGCAATCACCAAAAACTTGGTTCAATTTTTTTGAAATTGAGACAGGGGGCTTTGGGGGAATTCTGGAGTCTTCAGGGGCCACATTTAGGGGTCTCCAAGGGCCGCATGCAGCCCACCCCTGACCTTGACCCAGGTTTTATTCTGAAACTCTTTCAGAGCTCTAGAACATTCCAGGAATTCTCAGTAGGAAGTAAAGCAGGTCTAAACCAGTTCCAATTAAAATGGTCTGTGGAATAATGCTTGCTGGTGTGCTATCAGCTGCCAGTTCTTGTTGAGTTTCCAGGAAACCATGCAAATAATATAATAATATTTCCTCCACCACACTAGGGGAAAAAATGGCCACTCTGTCACATGACAGGACACTGATCTAAACAGACTGTATCTAACCAGGCAAAACAATGTGTCAATGTATTCCTCTGCCTTTCTAGTACGGATTTCAAACAAACGGAGTGGATCCTAGGGAAGTATGCATAGGGGACAAAACAACCAGTACCTGAATGAGATGATTCAGCCTCTACAACCTGGAGGATAACACCCGGGCCATACCGTTGCCCTTTCTTCTCCCATGGAGCTAGGATCCCATCTCCTGGTGCTAATGGCTGCCACCTGGCATTTTCATAATCAACAATGTCGTAGAGGGGTGTTTCTTGCATTCGAGACTGAGCTTTGCCTTTCCGTGGCTGCTGGAATCGTTCAAACTTAATCAGAACTTGTTCTCTAGAGCCCTGAAAGATTGAATCAAAAAGATTGCTATAGGCACAACTGATGGCAGTCATCTAAAAATTACCTAATCCTCATCTCCTCCTTTTGAAGCACAGCAATCCAATATTCAGAATATTACAAAGGAAATAACTTCCCAATGAAACTTAAAACAACATGTATTTATGCACTTAGATGTTTATACACTCCTTTTCACAGGGGATTCCCAAACTGGTTTACATGATAAAAAATAAAATGGGAGGGCAACTTCAACAGGTCCAGGAGCAAGTTTTCTGCCTCTGAGATCGTCTGAGGGCTGCATAGATCACTAGAAAACTAAAAGTGGTTGGATATCCACTTTTGTAAAATAGGTGCTGAATAATGTTAAATAGTACAAGACCCACTATCAATCAGGAAAATAAACTTACCTCCACCTTTTGGACAATGTGACCTGGATAGTAATACCCATCAGTCTGTTTTCTAGCTAGGACTCTGATCCCCCTTGGCAAGTTGTGAATCTTTGAGGACCAATTCTCCACATCCTCCTTTATGGAGCCTCCAAGAAATATGTTAGGAGAATCTGGATTCCTTGGGCTCAAAGGAAATCTATGGACACAGGAAAGCACATGCACTATTTAAAAAAGAATTCTGTTATTCCAAGATTAGCAAAATAAAATATTCACCTAAAACCAATGTGCAATGTAGGGCCCTTGAGAAGTTGGTGGACTGCAATTCACAGTAGTCCTTACCAATTTTATTAATGGTGGTGGATGATGGGATTCAGTCTGACAACATCTGTAGGGCCTATCCCTGATCTAAAAAAAACTGTGGTCTTAAACTTACTGTGCTCTGCAGGAGCCAACAATCCAAGGGGTGGGGTGCTGCTTGCTGATACAAACAGAACTGTGATTGGGTGCAGTACAACCAGGGTTTTCCTAGAAAGAAGTTTGGAGAACAGTGGTATTACAGGAGAGGACTTGATTTCAAGGGTCATGTCTTCCAATACGTAATACCAGTAAGACTTCACACATTTTGGTTCTTTCCAGCAATTTCATTCACTGGTCTGGTTCACAAATACATGTGCATGTCTTCAGTCAAATAACTAACTTGTATGTACGAATGAGCTTTCATAGTTCTCACTCAGGAGACAGAAGCTGAATATATCAAAAGGCACATTTTCCAATTTAAGTCAAGTTTGGCTAATCAAGGTTGACTCACTCAGTGAACAAGTGATGTGTGTGTGAACCAACCCTTAGATTCAGTCTTGGCACTGTCATTGTTCCTTACCTAGGAGCTTGGAAAAGTTACTTTTTTGGAGTACAAATTCCAAAATTCCCAGTCAGCAGAGCCACCAATTATGCTGGTTGGGTGATTCTGGGAGTAGTATACCAAAAGAACTAACTTTTCTAGGCTCTGCACCTACCTCACCTGAAGTCCCACAACTCTTGAAGCTGATCTCTTGAAAGGAACCACCAGACTCTTTGGCTACCTTCTCCAATATTTTTCGTAAACTGTCTTTCCTTTCTTCTCCCCCTCCTACCAAGCAGACAGTATGCACAGGACAGACTTGCTCTGTGTCTTTAAGATGTCTACAGAATTCCTCCACTGCATCCTCAGACAGCCCACTAGTGAACAGGTACACTGCTTGGCAGGTAGGATCTTCCAGGGCAGCTGCCACAGCACTCAATACATTTTCTGAAGGACTCTGAAGGACTCTGACCCAGGCAGCAGCTTCAGTGACAGTGGTGAGTGAACAATTCACCAATCCATTCTGCCATTTTAACACCTGCAGAGGAAACAGCAGGGTTATCTACAACAAACAAATGCAAAGGACAACATTTCAGAAGAATGCAGATTTCAATGATCTTTTTAAATCATAGTGTTTTTATTCTGAAAAATTTTTGTAAACTGAACCATATCTAACTACATAACAAATAGCAGTGCAACAGAAAATTGTGAAGTAAACAAAAACATTTTGAACCTTACAGGGACCACTTGAAGGCTTCTTCCACAGTGTATCCAGAGATGACTTTTTCTTTCACCAGCCTCCATTTTTATGATTTCCATTTTGCTTTTCTAACATGCTAGAGGTAGTTGGGGAGGCAGGTTTATCTGCTCTCCCCTTTCTCTCTGTTTTGCTGTTAACACATGCTCAGAAAGGTGTTTTGGAGGCAGCTGCTGTTTAATTTGCCTGTTGTAAGTAGACACACACAGTAGAATCCCACTCTTTGCCATCCCATGTTTTGTTCAATTCATTGCTTACTGCAGACATCCTGCTGCAATCCAATGCCAAAAGTCTGTGTTTCTCCTGACCACTCTTCACCATCCTCCAAATACTGAGGCTGCTAAAAGACTTCCAGGTAGACAGAGGATAAGGAAGAAAGCAAGGCTGGATGGACATAAAAAGACTCTATGATAAGGAGTCTCACTGTCTGAGGCTTTGTTAACTGAACTGTGCCTGCATTGTGGCTGGAAAAATCCACTCCCCATCCCCACCAGCTGTTGTGAAGACCTTGGCAAAGTTTAGAAAGAGCAGGGAGGCATAAGAGTGGTGGCAGATAATGTTCTTGTCTCTGCTAACTAAAATTCTTAGCATGCAGAACTTGAAAGACCCAGCTCTGATACTACACTGATAATGAAATGTGTCTCCAGCAGGTGATTATTATTCTAACTTGAAGTAGTTATCACCCACAAAGCTATCTGGATGGAAATCCCCCCAGAGCAGTCTTACCTAGTCCAGCGACCTCCAGATATATCAGGGTTGGACAAAGTGCTACCTATAAACAATGTGTGACCCTTGGGGCCCTTATACTGTAGCCCTAGAAGCCCTCAGAAATCCTCGAAAGTCCCTATATTCCCTAATTTAAATTTGAGGAGGCAATTTTTCAACTGAAAACCGGCAAAAAGCCTACCAAACTGCCTGCAAGTGCAGCAGTTTGATTTCCACAACAGGCCAGAGGCCCCTTAAACCCCCTGAAAAAAATAAAACAATTGCCGAAGTCAGCCAAAATGGTAGCTGGAGGTGACATCACCTCACTTCTGGTGTGCAAAAACATGCTGGTGCAGCCAGGTAGGCATTTGCCCACCCTGACATATACTGACTGTAACTCCCACCATCCCAGGATGATATAAGTCATATTCTTCCACATCTGAAGGACAAACAGTTGGAAAAGGCTTCCCTAAATGACATAGTTCTTAGAGTTTGGAATGTTACTTTTTAAAAAGAACAGATTGCTTTAGTCATTACTCTGATCACCCAACAGGTAACTGCTGGTATTGCTGTCCAGAAAGGTAACTCATAGAGTCACTCATTACTAAGAAGTTCCTATTTTGCCTTTGAAAAAATAAAGGGAAATGCTTTCTGGCTGACCTAGGTGGCAAATTCAGACATTTCCAAATACTTTGGAAATTCTGAGAAAAAAAGCAAAAGACATTACAAAGCAAAGCATTACATTATCTTCTTCGGCCTGATGCCTTAGCGTACAAACTCCTAATGCAATCCAATTGAGATGGCATAGAATTGCTATATTAGATTGGTATGGGCTGCAGGACATTCCTCAAGCATGCCTCTGGGCACATGGGCAGAAGTAGTCCCTGTATCCCTCTTCTTTTTGTCATCTTTCTCTTCCTTAACCAACTGAGGAAGAGCATCCCCTCCTCACCTAAATTCTCTCATACATCTCACACCAACCCAGCCAGTACAAGTACATGTCCTATGCTGCTGTTTTGGGCAGCCAGCTCAGGAAGGCAGTCCTCTCTCTCCAGGAAAGCAGTCTCTCTTACTTGGGCAGAATAGAGAAAGGCAAAAAAGGAAAGCTAATTTCATTTTAGTTAAACTAAAAAAAAAAGATTAAAGTTGCAAAAACCCAACTTAACCTGTGTCTCTTCCTCCCCACCTCTCCTCCTGCTACCCTCAGTGGTGACGGCTGATTTTCTGCTCCTCCACTTCTCCTTAGCTGCACAACACTCCACAAGGAGGCAGGAGAAGGCTGCCACCCACATGTTCCTTCTTCCTCCCCTTCCCTTTGCTCAGAGTGACTCAGAATACAACCAGTAATGAGTAACAGGCAGAAAACCCATTGTGTGACCCACTGAAAAGAAGTTAATTACTGCCCTGGCCATTACAAGTAAATATCAAGACTGTTCAGCAGTTTATTGCAAAAACTAATAAGTTACCAAATTAACTTATTAAAATTAATTTATTAGAAGTATTCTTTAAATGTATTATTAATTTATTAAAATTACTTCCTAACTCTGATAGTTCTTCTGTACTAGTTTTTGATTACCTTGCCAGAACAACTGATGATATTGAACATGGAATCGAGTTGCTTGCTGGGTAGTGAAAAGAGAGTCTTTATGAGAACTTCTTTCAAGACACATAGCTTGGAGGGGTTGCTTTCAGAGACACAGATCACAAAAGCCACATTCTGTTCATGAATGTCAGCTGAGGGTATGGTACCATGACAATGATGGGACATTCTAGACATCTCTTTTCTGTTCTAGAAATAACAATAACAAAAATAATAAAAAATTGAATGACAAACTACCAAACCACACAAACATGGTGACCCCATGAATTTCATATAGTTTTCTTTGGCAAGGAATATTTGCCATGCTTTCCTCTGAAATATAGCTCACAGCACCTGATGTTTCCCAGGGGGTCTTCCTTCCAATTAGTTGCTATATATGCACACACCTACTTGTTGCTGCTGTGTGCCTTCAAGTTCTTTCTGACTTACAGCACAACTTACAGCACTACTTACAGCACTGACTTCCAGGAGTTTTCTTGGCAAGATTTCTTCAGAGAGGGCTGTCTTTGCTTTCTTCTGAGGCTGTGAGAATGTGACTTTGTTACCCCAGTATCAGACCCAGACCTGGGGGAGCATAATTTTTAATATCAAATTATATTGGGCCAGGGGTTCGCCGGGCAGGAACATAGAAACTCAGGTCAAGGACTGGACAAAAGGTCAGACCAGGAATTCCCCCAGTCATGTCTCCATGAGGAAACCTTGGATAGGCACGTCCATACCCATAATGGACCATCAGACCCAACAATACCTTGAAGGGATTACGTAGTCCTCCTGATGAGATTAACACTTGCATTAGTGAGACCCAACTGGGCAAGGTCCATTTGGATGATGCAGCCATTCTTCTCTTCCGGGAAAGGGTCTGTCCCTGAGGCATGTTTTGCCCTATAACTAGACCCCCTTACGGGACCCTCTTTGGAGCTCTCCCATGCCAGACTAGTGGACTGGCACTCTGCTAGCTGAGAACTCTCCTCAGCTTTCTTCCTCCGCTGAGCTCTCTTCAACTTAGTTCTTCCAGACCAAAGACTTCGAGATCAGGTGCAGTATTACTGCGTCTACCTCCCCTCCACTTTTTCTCCTGTTGTTTTTCAAGCCTTTCCAACTTGATAGTCCTAGTGTGCGTGTGCGAGTCATTGCTTTTTATCTATGAGTGAATATTTGCTAATAAAACACTGTGATTGAACATTTTCCCTGGGTTTTTGTGTGATCTGACTCTGTAAAAACTGGGTTAAAGATTTCACTGTGTTACCCTGCCCTCAGTTCTGCCAAAGCTAGTGCTCCGCTAATTTCCCCAACCTTTACAATTTTGGAGAGAACCAGGGTGTGCCCCCCAGCGACCCCCAGAAGTTAGGGTAACAACTTGCCTGGGTGGCTTTCCACAGCTGAGCTTGAAATAGGCATCACAGCATTGTAGGCCAATGCTCAAACTATTACACAGTGCTGGCTCTCCCCCCAACTCTGTGTGTGTGTGTGTGTGTGTGTGTGTGTGTGTGTGTATTAATGTGCCTTCAAGTTGCCTGCTGACGTATGGCCATCTCATGAATTTCACAGACTTTTCTTAGGCAAGGAATACTCAGCAGTGATTTTGTCATTTCCTTCCTCTGAAATATAACCTACAGCACCTGGTATTTGTTGGCGGTCTCCCACTCAAGTACTAAACAGAGCTGACTTGTGCTGTACTTTTAAAATTAATTATCCACTCCTGCTTCTTCTGATGGAATTGTTGACTTAGTCATTTTGACAGATACTACAACAGTCTCAAAGACAAGACAAACCATCAATATTTGTATCATGCAGTGGCTGCAACGTTCCACAGGGATGAACTCCACACGCGTGAACAAGACAACCCTGCTAAGGAACTAGAAGTGAAATTGGTGGTTGTGGGTTTTCCAGGCTTTGATGCCACGTTCTATTAGTATTTTCTCCTGACGTTTTGCCTGCATCTGTGGCTGGCATCTTCAGAGGATCTGGTGGCATGGAAGTGAGACAGAGTATACATACTTGTGTAGTCCCTGGGTGGGAGGGAGCAATTTGCATGTGTTACAGTTGGCCTGTATGATGCAACCTTAGGTGGTTTGAAGGGGTAATCTGTTGGGAAGTGAATTGTCAAGAAGAACACTCCACCTTGATAGGGACTGTCATTTGGTCCCATTATTGTTGCTTGCCAATGGAACATGT
The DNA here is from genome assembly GCA_948474755.1 of Ctenosaura bakeri. Taxonomy (NCBI): domain Eukaryota; kingdom Metazoa; phylum Chordata; class Lepidosauria; order Squamata; family Iguanidae; genus Ctenosaura; species Ctenosaura bakeri. The sequence goes on along the minus strand of CAOLHI010003740.1, from coordinate 78,648 downwards.
CATCTCCAACAGGCCCTGCTGAACACTGTGCAGGAGGATCACGCGCCAGATCATTCAGTTCCTTGTGGATTCTCTTCAGCGCCATCGCGACGGAGGCGGCGGCAGAGCCTGTGGAGGGCGGCACGCGAGGAGGCAGGCAGGAAGGAGAAAAGGAAGGAGCGGGATTATTTCCCGGCGGTGGAGGAAGCGCGGAGGCTGCTTGGCGGAAGAGGACGGCCAGCAGCTGGGAGTTCGTAGCGGGGGGTGCTGGCCTTGCGGGCACCTGGGCGTTCTCTTTTAAGTTCCTTGCCTGAGCCCCCGCCCCTCCCCGCCCCTGGTCGGTCGCTCTTTCATTCCGCCTGTATGATGGCCTATTTTTAAATAGGATATCCCCCAGGGTGTATTGTTAGTCAGGGGATATGCAATACACCCAGGGGGATATCCCATTTAACAACAGGCCATCACACAGGTCAATTGTAATACATGCAAATTGCTTCCTCCCACCCAGGGACTACACAAGTATATGTACTCTGTCTCACTTCCATGCCACCAGATCCTCTGAAGATGGCAGCCACAGATGCAGGCGAAACGTCAGGAGAAAATACTAATAGAACGTGGCCTCAAAGCCCAGAAAACCCACAACCACCGATGGATTCTGGCCGTGAAAGCCTTCAACTTTACACAGAGGAGAGATGTTTGTTGTGAGATCCCGTCCAACATGATACTTTCCTATTGGAAATAGTTCACACATTAGGCTGGGAGTCATTCAGTGGTAAGACCTCTAGTGATGAAGGTCCATTTAGAAAGCCCCAAGACGCACGGCAGCGATATATCCCGAGAAAGCATCTTGGACCATTTCCGCACTACACTGTTATAGCGCTATTATTCCACTTTCAACATCCTGCAGTTTCTATTTAGAATTCTCAGCCAGAGAGCTCTTGGTCCTCCCTAAACTACAAACCCCAGAATTCCACAGGATGTTGAAAGCGGAATAATAGCACTATAACAGTGTAGTGCGGAAATGGCGTTAGGCTTTGCAAAGGGAAGTGAAGAGAGAGACGGGGCACCGAAACGAGGAGCGGATTCAGAGGGATCTTCGCGAGACTGCCGTTGCAAACATATGGAATGTCTTTTGTTTCTTCTCAACGCCCCCCCCCGCCCCCATACACTTGGTCTCCTCCGTTCCTCCAACTCACCTGACCCCCTCCTCCTCCGTAAGATGCTGAAGGCCTGCCCTGTTGCTTGGCAACCAAACGCCAGAGGCAGAACCATCGTGAACGGGAGGGAGAGCAGCTTTCGGTATTTTCAGCACACCCTTTAATGAAAATAAAATCATTAGAATTCCTGCTTTCTCTTTTAGCTTTTTCAGTTGAGGCTCAGCGGCGGGAACCAGGTCCGCCGTTATGTGGGAAATGACAGCAACTGCAGAAATACTCTCCCTTCACTGGTAAACTTTTGGTACTTCCCAAGCGGATCCATTCTACCCGCAAACGGAAGGGGAAGGCAATTATGAATATATGGCGATTAATAGAGTAAAAACCAGGATAGCCGGAGTCTCCCCCTTCCTCTGCTTTTCTCAATGTTAGGAACCGCGCGTTATTCTTTCGTCGTGAGGAGGCTGCCTCGCGCGTCTTTTTACCTCACCCCCCTGACTCGAATTGGAACACGCGAAGAATCCCCGAGGACCAATCAGAGCGCGGGTTATTGAGACTAGCCGCCTACCCTATAGCGGAAAGCGACGTTGCGGGGTGGGGAGAGAGTGAGGGAGTTCGCCGGCGGCCGCCAGGATGGTGGGGTCGTTGTGCCGAGTGGCCGCCCGCGTCCTTCGCGCGAAAACAGGGCCGGGCGCGGCTTCGGGACTCCGGCGGTAGGCGGGGAGAGCTCGCCCGCTAAGGGGGCCGCGGGAGGGAGGGAGGGAGGGAGGGAGGTCCGCATAGGGCGGGAGCGACCGGCGGGAGGTCCTGGGGCCCTTTCTGTGTTTGGTGGGAGTCCCAGGCCCGCTAACCCTGTAAGGTAGACCCCTGCGCAGAGGCTGGAAAAGTTACCTCAGAATCCCTGAGCCAGCCTGTCGCCGGAACGTTGCCGTGGTAGTGACGGCAGCTGAGGGTGACCCAAGGCCGCCCCCTCGGTTTCACGGGAGAACGGATGTAGTGCAGTCCCGCCGGGTGCTGGGCCGGCCCCTCCCTCAACTGCAAGCCCCAGGATTCCATAGGAAGTCGAAAGTGGAATAAGAGCGCAATAACGGGCTAGTGCGGAAATGGCCCTGGACTGAGGTTTGGGAGGTAGAATCCAACGCCCCCCTGAGCTTTGGGATTCTTTAGGGGCTGACCTTGGGCCCCTGGCATTCTTTTGCTGGTAGGATTGTTAGGAGGAGGAACTCACCTCGAATCCCCTAGAGCAGCGGTTCTCAACCTGTGGGTCGGGACCCCTTTGGGGGTCGAACGACCATTTCACAGGGGTCGCCTAAGACCATCGGAAAATATGTATTTCCGATGGTCTTAGGCTCCATTCCCTCCTCGGTGGTGATCTGAAAGTGCGAGCCACACGCTCGCGTCCCCCTGCCCCCTTTAGCGGGCCAGGATCGACACTCCTGGGGTTCTCAGAGTTTTTTCCTGGGGGAGATGCACGGCTCCTCTTCCCCCCTGCCCCCCCCCGTTCCTGGTTGGTGAGGCAGCCTTTGCTGGGGGGGGAGGCATTGTAAATAATAAATAAATAATTTTATGGTTGGGGGTCACCACAACATGAGGAACTGTATTAAAGGGTCGCGGCATTAGGAAGGTTGAGAACCACTGCTCTAGAGGGAAAGTGACAGATAAATGTAATAATACTGATGGAGGAGTCGAAAGTGTCATTTTCTCAGTTCGAGTCAGATGCTAATTTTTCTTACTTCCCGGTGTATCAGAGGTGAACAGCTGTGGCTCTCCAGCTGTGTTTGGCCAGGAACTCCCAGCCCTTTTAGCCAGTGATGACAGATTCTGGGAGCTGCAGTTAAACACATCTAGAGTAACACACTTGTTCACCTTGTTTGTGTATTTAGTGCAAGGGTAAATAGCCTTTGTTACATTTTTTGTGTGTGCGCGTGCGTCTTCAAGTCACCTGTTGACTTATGGTGGCCCCATGAATTTCACATGTTTTTCTTAGGCAAGGTATACTCAGAGGTGGTTTTGCCAATTCTTTCCTCTGAAATACAGTCTACAGCCTCTGGTATGCTTTAGCATTCTCCCATCTAAGTACCAACCAGGGCTGACCCAGCTTAGCTTCAAAGATCAGATGGGATTTTTAGGACCCAGCCTTGTGTTACATTAGAAAGAAAAAACACAGATGCTTGCAGCCTACCATCTAAGAGGGCATGTTTTCATTTCCTCTCTGAAAGCGACAGGACCAGAAATTCAGTGGATGACTGTTTTGTACAGCCATTCTGCAAAAGCCTGAACTTCTGGCCTTTTTGCTGTTAACTAACAGTTTTCAGTCCTGTGTGTACTGGTAAAGTACACACAGGAGGAGGAGAATAATTTTAATGTCAGAACAGCTTGCAGAAGTTAGTAGGCACCTTGTATTTGTTGCACCAAGAAAGTGTGCATGGATATGTTCCATTGAATACGCAATGAGCATACATCCCAACTATAAGCATGTACTGTGAAGCAGTTGTTACTTGAGTTTTATTATATTGCTGCCCACCTGAGCTACCCTGATACACCTAATGCAGGATAGTGGACCTTAGAGTCTAGTGTAAAATAAAAAGGGGGCTGGGTGGGAGAGAGATGTGCTGTCCACTACTCCACAGTAAATATATTGCATTAAATGCAACAGAGCTTTTGAAAAGGGGGTGGGAATTAAGTAGCCTTCCAGAAGATGTTGGACTACAACTCTCTCAGTCTTGGCTACCATAGCTAGTGGTAATAAGTGCTGGGAACAGCAGCCCAACAGCATTTGAAAAGTTGCATTACTTTCACTCATTTTGAAAGAAAGCAGAGATTCCTAGGAACTGGAATTCTGCATCCAGTAGCCTTTTCTGTTGTTTCCTGTTCTTCTGTATCTGTAGCCTCAATGGTAAGTCTACCTTTCTGTCCATATGTTTGCAGTGCCAGCGGAGGTGTACACATTGAACCTCGCTACCGCCAGTTCCCAGAGCTAACACGGTCCCAGCAGATAAAGGCTGAGGTTATCAGTAGCCTAATGTGGTTCTGGATCCTTTGGAAGTTCTGGCATGAGCCTGATGCTGTGCTGGTAAGGGCTTCAGTGGGCTGGGAAGGATTGTAGAGTAGTAGCACCAGGATACCATTTCTAGGAGAGAATTACTGAATGTATATGGCTGAAGTCCCAGTGTTTAGTGAGAAGGGTCTTACCTCTGTTCTGATGACAAATGCAGCCTCAATATACTGTGTCCTGTTTTACTTGACAGGGGAGTGTTAAAGTACTTGGAATTCTGTTGATAACAAGGGCCCAAGTTGTTACATAGGGTTCTTCAAGTATCAGGCTTGCCATGCTGGCTGGGGAGGACAGAAGATACAATCTCCAAAATCTGAGGGATACCGGGTTGAGGAAGGCTGCAAACTTGGGAGAAAATGTTAGTCAGCCTACACTTGTCTTGCGCGTTTTCGGAGCAGGTACCTGTGTTTTTGGCCTTGTGGAAACTATCTAAGGTGCTAACACAAACACCACGTTAGCATCTTTTGTTTGAAGACATCTCAGGGATGTCAATTATCTTCCTTCTATCAAATTTAATACAAGAGCTTTTCAGAACACTGTGGTAAATCAGAAGTTTGTAAGAAGTCATAAGCAGGCCATGAGGGCAGTTGTACTCAAGTAGTTGGCATTTTGTGGCATATTACCTATTAACATAGATGCTCCATATAGCCACCATGGGCCATATCACTTAGCAGGATATTTTACTTCCCCCCCCCCAAATCTCTTTCAAATCTATTCAAGCCAGTAATGGTTCTCACATGTTGTGGCTGCAAAATGTTGAATTTACTGACAAACCATTCTAAATAAATAGAGAAAATTGTGGAGTCTAGACCAACTGTGTGAAAAATATTCCACAACTAGGAATAACTCTTGATCTCAAAATTGTTACTTTGCTGTGTCTAATATTTGAACATTGTCATGTGCCTTTGTTTCTGACTTACGGTGATCCTAAAAAAAACCTATGATAGAGTTTTCTTGATAAGATTTGTTCAGACAAGATTTGCCTTCTGAGGCTGAGAGAGTATGACTCACCCAAGGTCAACCTAGTGGGTTTCCATGGCTGAGCAGGGATTTGAACCTTAGTCTCCAGAGTCATAGTCCAGCACTCAACCCACTTTACCATGCTGGTTCTCAGTACATTAGGCCCTCCACATTCATAGAGGTTAGAGGTACAGAACCCCTGTGAAAGTGAAAAAAACTGTGAATAACTCCCCCCAGTGAGGAAACTCCCTTCCCTGCACTCTCCTGCCTGCCACTGCCCACGCCCCCTGTGGGTGATTGTACCAGCAGCGGCAGGCAAGATTACGGGGGAGGGGGGAATCTTTCCTCTCCTTCACCCTCCCACCCACTGCTGGGGTGATCACGGTGGCCAGGAGATTGCGAAGGGGAGGAGAAGATCTCCCCCCTTCACTCTCCCTGTCCCTGCCGGCCAGGGAATGAGAGGGGGAGAAATGGGGCAAGACAAGCAGGCACTGCAAATAATCAAACTCACAAATGTGGGGGAGAACTGTATTTGAATACAGAGATTATTATGCTAAATAGGTGGAAGATAAGGCAAAGTGCAAGAAAAGGCAGTATGGTAAGGCCCTGTGCCTTTAGCAGCAGCTGTTTATACATGTCATTGTTGGTGCAGTTGTTAAAAATGAATTACTTGAATAAAAGCTGAAGTAGTAAAGACTTAATTGAAAATATTGTCAGCGTGGCTTATAAGTGATGTATCCATTTTCACACTGTGTTTATTCGTCCACTGAAGAACTAAGATTCTCTAACTATTAACTTTTTTATCTTGCCCTCTGTTGTGAGATCTCAGGGTAGCTTACAATTAATATGAATAATTAAACAATTCGAGATTGAAGACAATAATTCATTAAATAGGATAAAAACAAACACGTTAAAATAACTTGAAAGGCTAAAACTGTGGAAACTGTGTACGTTTACATTTGAAAAATAATTTGTTCCCAAAAGCTTTAGTAAAAAGCTGTTTTGACTAGGCACTATAAAGAAACCAATTTTGCTGCTAGTTGGCTCTCTAACTCATGACTGAATTCAGAATAGAAGAGGGAGCACTGAAGAAGCTGATGTTGGTGGAAAGTTGAAATACAGAATTTTGGAGGGCACAGTATAGACTTCTTTCTCAAAACACTTTCCACCATATCAAATGATCTGCTTTTGACAGGACTACCAAAAGTAGTTTGACTTTGGTCTTGGCAGTTGTTCTTTGTAGAATAGGCTGTAGACCTAAATTTCTAGTTTATAGCTGTACTTACTAGTGAAGATTGTCTGAAGTTCCTATCTGCCTTTGTAAAAGTAGACGGAGGAGATTTTGGAGAGCTATGGGCAAAATTTTTGCCCCAGCACAAACTGTGGATTGTACCTTTGGAAAACATAGAGCAAGTTTTTTTTAAAGATGCAAATTTGATTTTTGGGCTTCCCACAACCCCTGGTCTCTCTGAATGCAAAACTGCTTTTCCTGGAGGTTTCCTGGAACACCCCCCCCATGACCTAGCCTAGTCCAGCAACCACAATTTGACCATTCTTGGTAAAGCTGATAAGCAAAGTCCTCTGTCCTTTAGGTAAGTATTCTATAATATGCCTCTCTCTCTTTGCCTCCCACAGGGCCATTTTCCTTATCCAGATCCTTCTAAGTGGACTGATGAAGAGCTGGGAATCCCCCCTGATGATGAAGAGTAGACATGAAAGTATGATTTTAAACACTTAAAGTTAGAAAAGTTAATGTGAAAGTATTCCTGGCATGAAGTCTCACTTCTGAGAATGTGGGAATGGGAGGAGAGGATGTCCTTAGATTAAGTTAAATGCATACGAATTCCTGCCATATCTGCAGTTGACGTTGTAAACTGTAACCAAGTTTGAGGTACACCTGAGTGCTTTTGTCTACCATTCATGCCTTCCTATTTTCATCCCTTTGTTTCAAATTGTAAGCCAAGATTTTTTTTCCTGTGAAACTAAGATGGTATATAGACTGAAGAAGCTTCAATAATTTAACTTTTCATGTTAGATGATCTGTCATAGCCTTTCCAGAACATGAAATCCTCCAGATGTTTTGGACCGTAAGTCCCATATGCCTCAACTAACATGAGATCATCAGGGACAATAGGAGGTATAGTTCAGAATGTATGGAGCGGACCAGGTGTCTCTTTGAGCAGACCAAAAGATCATGGTTAAGGCTGACTAAAATTAAATGCAGCAATGTGATGCTGAGGTTGATGGGAATCAGAGCAGGTATTTTTTTCTATGCTGCAAAGTACTGAAATCAGTCCTTCAGAATGGGACTTCATGGCAGGATGTACTTCATGCCAGATTGTTTTTTATTTGTGTTGCTCCAGTTTATGTATTTAAAAGTAGAATTAGCTAAATCAATAATCTGTCTTTATTTGCAGACTTCTGGGAAGAGATCTGCAGAAAAGAATGCTTCGTTTTATGTACTATTTGAAATTAAATTGTAAATAAAGATAAAACTTGAAATTCAGCCTGTCAAAATTGTCTCTTTCCACAAAAATCTCTGCAGGGTGTATTGTACCAAAATGCGCTATGTCCAAATATGTATATGAGTATATTCAGTGCTAGTTTCAGATATGTGCCTCCATTTTGTTAGGAAGCCCTGTCTTAACATCCTCACTGGAGAGTTCAAATTCAATTAGAACTCAACTTCACATTTCATTCACTGTGTATTAACGTTTAGCTGCACTTGTGAAGCTGTTTTGACTACAAAGCTCTTGAGAGAGAAGAGGAGCACAGTTTCAGAAGTCAGGGGTTATTCTTGGCTTCTTGCCAACATCAAGTATTTTGGGCTCTAGCTTCAAAAAACAAAGATATGAAGATAAGAGATTCTATATTCCATGCTTATTAAGGGAGAGGCAACTAAGCATGCCTCAACCCATCTATACATATATTACAGAAGAACTTTTAAACTATACTAACCACAGAAGTCGTGCAGAAAGTTCTTTTCAGAAGAAGGCTCTTCTTATGCAATATGGCATCCAGTTCCGGACATTATAGGAGGACAAAAACAAATGGGAATGGCTTCAGGGGAAAGAAATGGAAAATGAATTCTGAGGAAAGGCTTAAAGGAACTCAGTATGTTGACACAGGATGAGAAAGATGTGACAGATCTTCAGACATTTGTAGCACGTTACCACACAGAAGAAGGCACAAACTTGCTTTCTTTTCCTCATACGGGCAACAACCTCACCTAGAGGAACAGTGGCCTTCCTCACTGGAGCTTGGACTGCTATATGGCTGCTGTAGCTTGCTAGACCAATGAAGGACCCATCTAACTCTTCGTTTCATTCTGTTCTTTCACATCTCCAATTCAGCAGTGAATTCACTAATGCACACACAAAAGACTGTTCTCCATGCAGTCAATCTTTATTATAGCAGTATTCACATCAAATACATAGAACTTTTAAACCTTTTATATAATACAGAGTTCTTTAAATAAATTTACACAAATAATTCAATCTCAATTTTTAGCTATCAAACTTTATTTTATGTCTCCATGCTCTCTAAACCAAACTGGACAATATTTCCCACTGTACAAATTTACATGAGAGAAAATGCTCCAAAATACAAATGAAGGGAATTCAGGCTAAAGGAGATACCAGGGGAAGAAAATAATTGAAATTTATCTGAATAAGCATTTATGGTGAACAGTTATGGAGAAGGAAAGATTTGGAGGCAGGGAGATAAAGCTGCAGTGATCCATGAAACAAAGCTGAAAGCAAATTTCCCTGTGAATTAGAAATAAAATTCAGGTCTTAAAACAGTTAGCTTCTTTTTGTCATTGTTCTTTATAAAAAGCAGTTACCAATATCGGTTGCCTTCTGAAGAAAAAACAGGCTTTGTGAAATTCTAGACTTGTGGAGATTGATGGTAAATACAGCTTGAAGGAATGTTGGTTTAATATATATGTGTCACTCCACTAATTAAAAAAAAACTATACACGTTTCTTCTTTTCAGCAATCTTCTAGAATACTTTCATTAACCTTTTTGTTGGATGACTTTTGCAAATACTTCTATAGGATCTAGCTGTTTAGGGTTGTACATCATTTCAGTGGACAAAGGGGAGGAGGAAACAACAAACAGTGAGTTTGCATTAGTAGCTCCCTCCCCTCAGTGCTCCAACAGTCTCGTCTATCTATTTACCTGGTATGCTTTGCAAGGCCTTAACTATAGAGTTCCACCTTCTATACAGCAGAGAAGAATGGGCAGAGGAGATGACTGTTAGCAACTGTATACTTTTATTACAACAAACCCCTGAAGTTATGAATAGTTTGCAGGTAGCAACATGTAATGCTACAGTAAAATAAAGCATTGGAATGATTCTCTTCAGCAAAGCAATGGAAAGAAGGACGGACCATCTAGTGCAATAATTCCTAGCTAACCAAAGGGATATGGCATGGTTGGGAGGGGAAAAAGCCCATGTAATCAAACCTTCAAGAGATTAACAAACCTTTAGAAGAGAATGGAGTAGTGAAAGCAATGGGCAAGTTTGCTGTGTACTTAAACATAAAAGAAAACTTGGAAATTGACTCCTGTTGTTGTAGAAGAAACCCATCCATCCTTCACTGGTCCCTAGTAGCCAGAGGAGGTGCTGGTTACACAAACAAAACTTCCCACTCAGGCTAGAAGGGCTATTGCAGTCCAGTGGTAGGACAAGTAGTGCTCAGATTTGAATTAGCGTTCCATTCTTTTATCACAATCTATTCTTGTAGCCTCCTGATATAATGGAAGCCCATCACCAGGTGGGAGAAATAGCCCCATTTTCTTTCTCTCCAACTGGGTATCTCTGAAAATAGTTCCCATCAGTTGCATGATGTGGGAGATATTTGGGGAGTGTGAAGTGGATAAAGATAGGACTTTTTCTCTAGTTTAGAATCCACGTTATAAATGAAGAAATAGCTTGGGGCTAAAAGTAAGCTTATATCATGTTTGGTTATCATGTCAGCTGAAGATTTGAAGTTGCCATAGTGGCAGGATTACATGGTACACAGGTTGGTCACTGCAACATTTTAGTGACAGGGAAGAAACGTAAAGAGAGGAGGATCTAAAAGGAATGAGGTGTATTTCTCTTAGTCACAGTTTTGAATTTCAAAGTACATATATTGCACTTAAGATTTATCATTTAAGTCAAATGTCATTTAAACTTGGCCCCACATTCAAGCCAAACAACTGTTCCCACACATTCCCCCATCCCTGCCCCATTGGTCCTCTTTCATCCCTGCTATTGGATGCCTGCCTGGACAAATGTTTTCCCCACTCCATCAGGGCTCAGACATCCTAGCATTTTAGTGCAGCCTTCCTCAATCAAGTGGCCTCCAGAGGTGCAGTTCAACACATCTGGAGGGAAGTCTGTTCTAGTGAAATTCCCAAATAGATGGAAGAATAAAAACATAGAAAAAACACAGAAAACAAGTGGAAGAATAAAACAAAGCTGAGCACAAACTAATGTAATAGGGGACCTGTAAAATAAAATTATCCATAATAGCACCCAGTCGCCTGCTTGGCATTTTCCTAGTTCAGAAAGAGGAGAGTTGAGTAACTGTAACAGAGTACAGTTCCAAGTGCAATATGAAATACTAACTGTAGGATTAGTACATAATCAGAAGCTGAAGGGGATACACCAACACAGTTGAGTTAGCAATTGCAAACTAAATGCTCTGGCAGGTTCAGACTGCTTAAACTCCTTCCAGCTGCTAGAACAGGGATTAAATATACACACTGAAGGCTGGAATCCTATGCACACTTCTCTGAGAGAAGACCCAACTAAACATGGTGGTACTTACTTCTGAAAAAAACATATATACTCTACACAAGGTTCATTTTGCTATCAAGACTTTTTCTTGGTTGCTGATATTCAAACTTTATAACTTTAATCCAACAGGTAAGAAGGAGAAACAGAACAGACCAGTTACAAGCCTGGCTTGCCCATTCTCTTCACAGGCCTCCTACCAAAACAAGACAGATTTCCAAACGATGTACTGTGCAGGCAACTCCCATACATGTGTGAGTCACAGAAACCACAAAGAATAACAGGGTACTTCTACTTAAGATGCAACTCCAACATATTAGTCCATCTACTGGTTTTTAGCTATTTATACATTTTCAACCTGCAGATCACCAAAAATACGTTAAAATAAACCAGCTGGTTTGACAGGTTACTATATTAGCAGGAAGCCCAAATATGATTTCAAGTTATTCTGATACTTCTCTAAATAAAGGTGTCATAAAATGGGACTATGTGCCATTTTACGATTACAAATGTAACCACTCCTATTCCAGTCATCCCAAGCTAGTTAGAATTAAACCACTCCACTCTTCATGATACAATACCTTTTAAAAAATGAGCAGAAGGAAAGATACTGTATCAGTTTGGGATATACTTTTACAAATGTTATCCTACTTTAACTGGAACAGTTCAAGGTTTATTTCTTCCAATTAGATTATGGAAACTGGGGACACTTATGTATGCATGCATGTGCATGCACCTGCATATACTTGTAAATATTTGTGTTTTTCTTCTAATTACTGGTTTGAAGGGGGAAAAACCCTATGGGCACAATATACTTGGAACACTTGCAGAAAAGCCTCAGTGAGATTAATGGCAGTTATACTGGCAGCACAGTACCATTCACCTCTTTTGAGATTTATCCATAAGATGGTACTTTCTTGCTGATTTCTTCTTTTATCACCCATTTGAAAATGTAGTGTACTAGAATCAAGGCAAAGCCAATGCTCCAGTTATATAAGCACCTAGATATGTTTAGGATTTCTCTTCTTACTTTGGTTTAAAGGCACAGATGATTTTGGCAAATTACAAAGGAGATATTTTAGAGAGCATACATTTCCAGTTTAAGTGCGAGTGATCCATTATTTTTACTGATTGATTTATACTCTGCCTTTCTCCCTTCAAAGGGACCCAAGGCAGCTGTTGTTATAAACCAAGGTTATACACACTGGACACTCAGCATCTTCCGTCTCTTGTGCAAACATTGCCTAGCTTACAATCATGGTGCTAAAACATGTATAATTATTATAGGCAAGCAAAATGCTGTATTGCCTCTCTTCCAGATTAATTTTGCAGATAAAGTCCAACAAATGCACCAAACAAGCTTAGTTAAACCACATTTACAAAGCGGAATCATCCTCAAAACAACAGTCTATCTCCCTGCTCTGGAAGTGATATAGACAAACCACTTGCTGGTGGTGGGTATGGGGGATTTTAAGCTATACTACTTTGTGTAGTGCTGTCCTACTGTGTTCTATGCTATGCAGGTGAGTGATCTATTTGGACACACACTGGTGAGACAAGGACATCGCACAGCATCACAGGAAGAGCTACTGTTGAGCTGACTGAATGCATTCCTGCCTTCTCCAACCTCCTGCATCCTTAAAATGTGATGGACAACTCCCATATGGTAGCTATGGGATAATGGGAGTTATATTCCAGGGAAGCTGGTGCAGCTCAGCTGAAAAGTTTTGGTGCTTTCCTCCTCCATTTTAAAACAGTGCATTACACTTAAGGTTTGTTGTTGTTGTGTGCCTTCAAGTCATTTCCGAATTACGGTAACCCTAAGGCAACCTTATCATGCGGTTTTTCTCAGCAAGATTTGTTCAGAAGGGGTTTGCCATTGCCCTCCTCTGAGGTTGAGAGAATGTGACTTGCCCAAGGCCACCCAGTGGGGTTCTGTGGCTGAGTGGGGATTCAAACCTGGCACCCAGAGTTATAGTCCAATGCTCAAACCACTCCACCAGGCTGGCTCACACTTTCTAGCCAATCCTAGTGGTAGGCTTACCGAAGAAATAAAAATGGAAGCTATGGAATGATTCACTCTAACATGGTTTTGTACTCAAGCTAATATAGCTAAATTGGATTCAGTCTGAATCCAGAGTATATTGCCACAAGGCTCAATGGTGTCTTTTCTTCAAGTGACTTTTTTTCCTTTTCTTTTTCAATGGAAAGTTAATTAGCTACAGTACTATGAACTCTTTGTAGTACTGATGTTTTTCAGAGTCCAAAAAGGAAAACAATCAAATGCATCTGAAAAATACCCCCTTACCAGAACTGCTCCCCTAAGTCTTCTGCCATATAAGAAAAGCAAAACAAATTGGAAATCTCATCTCCTCCCCGCCCCCCCAAAAAAACCTGCAAAAAATCAGTATGTTTCACAGTGAAAATTCAATCTAAGGGCTAAATCCAGTTGTTAGTCCCCAAGGAGACTGAGAGAAAAATGTCGATTCCCACTGATTCAACAGGTCCCCTCTAGCTAGAACTAGGAGTTGGATTTAGGCCCAAGAATGTGGAGGGAGGGAGTATTCCAAAGCAATACACTTCTTGCAGGATCTTGCTGCAAACAATTGTAGCCCATTTCTGGTAAATTGTTGCCTGTAGTCATTCTTGCTGCATTGGAAAAATCACTCAATCAAGGATGGTAGCGAGGCAACACTCAGCACTAAGACCCCAAAGCTAAGACAAGGCTAATGCCAACACTCACATCAGACCCACTGAAATAATGAGTTTTCTGAATGTGCTAACTTGGTAAGTTCCTTTGATTCAATGAATCTACTTAAGTAGCAACTAAAAGTTTGATATAGGTTACTACATGTATGTCATGTTGACACAAAGATGGCACTGAGGCTCATATATGTTTCTACTCATTTTGTTGAGTTCTCAACAGGACAGGTCCCTGGAGGTGGCACCATGCGGTAATGAACCCATCTCTAACATAAAAAATTAATTCCTAGCAGTATCTAGCCATAGAGATGTGACTTGAGCCACATAAATGTTTGCACCAAGGCAGAAATTCTGCAGAATTCTTAAAAGAGTGTCTCAGCCCTCTTAAATTATTTTTTATGGAAGCCACATTTCATCCCAAATTTATATTACACTGATCCTAACAGAAGACTTCAAAGGGGATTCTCTGTTTTTAATTTAATTGACCTCTAGCACAATCCTATCTAATTCTACTCAAAAGTCTGCCATATTTTTGTCAATGGAGCCTTTTCCCCAAAAAGAGGGTACAGGATTGCAGCCTTAATTTAAGGAACACATGATTAAAGTGACCCACAAAATGTTTTATGAATTAGAACAGCTTATGATAAGTCTCTTGAACAATGTGTGTGTGTGTGTGTGTGTGAATAATGAAGATCAAGAGGTAAATCCTAATGGATGGCAGACAAATTAGCTGCATTATGTCTGGATGAAAACAACAACAAAGCATATGTCATTTATTTTAAAGTGCTTTGTGTGAACAAGATGCTTTTCCTAGTGCTTTAATTTATTTTAAAGCTTATTTGCAGACTACTGAATAATGAAGCCCGCATGCAATCAAGCCAGGATATAACCTCCTTATTCTTGTTAGTTCTGAAAGAACTATGTTACTTTAAAAAAATAACATCCAAAAACAGACATGGATTTTCAACTGGTTATTAAAAGAAGCCAGACACTTAGCAAAGGATGAGCTAGAATTTGCTCTCAAGAGAAAGTTTTGAAAAATATGGCAGAGGAACATGGTTGACCTTAGCACTGGCTCAGTCTCAAAGGGCAGCACATTTGGAGAGCAACGGGGAAGGTCTTCTTCTCTGTACTGCCCTAGGCACTTCCTTCTGCTGTACAAAAACAGCAAAGGTGAAGGAAGAATGGAAGATCTGATACTACAAGGTGTGCGTGGCACCTGTCAAGGCAGCAGACAGAAGATCCAAGCAGCAGTGGTGTCGGTGACTAGAGGAGGACCAACTGGGAGGTACCACTGAGTAACTAGCAGTAAAGAGACACATAATTATTCTGAGGGACAAGGGGGAGGGACAAATCAAGAAATTGAAGGAGTGGTTAATTGTTGCTGCAGTTAATAGGAAAAGCTCAACAAGTGTCAAGACTAGTTAAGACGGCAGGTGACAGCTTATAAGATTGTAGAGATAGCTGGCAGTAGGTTTTTGCCTAGGCAAGGGTATAGAGAATCTTAGTATCAAGAACCCTAAACAAGAAGACTCAAAGTTTTGTAACCTGAAGATCTGATTTAAGGAAATCCTGTGCATGTACTGCACCTTGATTTCAGCATGGTTTTCAAGAAAATATTCTTGTAAAATTCATAAAATGTGGCTAGACAATTCTACTTCTAGGTGGATGTGTAGCCAATTGCCATACTGAACCCAAATATTCATCAGTGCTAACCATCAGAAAAACAACATGTGGAGTGCCAGAGGGTTCATCTTTGGCCCAGTGCTGCTCAGCATCTCATAAATGACTGGGATGCAAAATATAAAGGGGGTGCTAATCTAATTTGCAGAGGACAGGAAACTAACTAATAACTTTCCCCTGCATGGTTTAAGAGGGTGCCAGAAACACATCGCTCTCTGCCTGTTTTTATGCCACTGCTGGCCTTCATAGCCTACTCTGTAAGTTTTGGCACATCCCAACATGTGGCATTTACAACAAATGCAAGGATTCACATTGCTGGTTTTGATGGTGGTAGTATTGAGAAGATAGTGCAAGCCTGAAAGGAAGCCTGTGTTCAGGAAAAATATACTGTTTCAACCAAATCTGCTAAAAACAGCAACAGAAGGATGTCCTTTTCCAGTGCGATTTAGAATGAATATGGATACACCTTTCAAGCAGCAATTCAAATTGCTTTATTCTTTTTCCAATCAAATCCTCAGGACATTCTCCAAAGCAATTGGTCACTGAATTGAAAAGGAATGATCCAAGAGCACACTCATAGCTTCATGAAATCACTCCTTTCAGTGGCACTTGTGTACATAAGTCTGCTGCTTCATCCATGAAATGTCCACAGCAACATCATTACTGCAACTACCAGTAAAATTATGTCTGAATTTGCTCCAATATCTAAAAGTGCCCTATTTTGCTGGTAATTTTCAGTTACATTTAATAATCTCAGTAAAATGAAGCCGATGTAATTTTTAAAAAATGAATTCTATGACAAGTTATGCTTCCTTTTCACACGTAAGCCTTCTTGCCTAGAAAGACCATCTCCTTTCCTCTACCTCTGCTTGCAGTGGAGCCAAAATATCAATCAATGACATTAACTCTTCCAAGATGATGGTGTTTTTAATCAGCAAAAATTACTGGTGACGGAGTTTTTGCCAGGCTCAGAACAGGGAACAAGAACAGAGTTGAAATGCAATAAACACCATAACTTCTGGGGACACAGAGCTTCCTTTCACTGGCATCCAACTTGCCTCTTTACAAACTGAAAACAAATCTATGTTATATTAATCTGGAGTGTAGTGTTATATTAGTAACTACATCCAAGAATTCAGCTAACTTTTAAGAATGTGTAAGTTAGTGTTGCTGGATTTTCTTAGCTCTGATTGGAGAAAAATTAGAACTGGGAACTGCTTTGCAAATTAAGATTAAGGGCAAAGGAAAAAGAGAAAGCAAAATACAATCACCATAATCTTTAAGCCAAAAACACAAAACATAGGGCAAGAAAAAGACTTACGTGGAAAAGCTGAGGAGAGGAAAATGGTAAGAGAAGAAACCAATGTTGATCCAGCAAGTACCATTTCAATAGCAAAACCCCCAAACCAGCAAATTGCCACTTAAGACAAGTTACTGCATATTAACACATGCACACACACACACCTACTGAGTCTGCTGAGTTAACATGATTAAAAACTCTTTTTAGAAAAGTATCTAAGCACGGCTTTTTGGAATGTCTAATTCTTGCGGGGCGGTGATTGCAGCTGGGTTTTCTTTGTAAAACGTATTCAATTCAACCTGAGAACTTCTGTTTATGAAATATTATGTACCTGACATTATCTTGCACCTTTTAAAATAGGTACACTTGTTATTCATAGTCTGCATTAGACTTTCTGGGTATCCCCAAAAAGTTCACACATAAAATACACAGAACCAAAATGGTATTAACATAAAATGAAAAGAAGCACACATTTAGAACTCTACTACAATTTTGTAAAAAAAAAAATAATAAAGTTTGTTGCTGGACCTCCCAACTCTTTTGGGAAAGGAGTAAAAAATAAAAAAAAATAAAAATGAGGGAAGAGTGACTCTGAATAGGTAAAAGCAATTCTGGGAAGAGAAGGTACAGCATCTCCATTTCTGGCATATTTGGCCTTTCCCAAACTTCCTTCTTCCATTTATCATCCAATTTGGCAGTTTGTTTTTGTTTTTTAAAATGAAATAGCCAACATTCACACTCAGATGAAAAGGAGATGCTGCATTTATCCCATTAATCAGAAAGCCCACCAGGAAACACACACACACACACACACATGCGCGTGTGCACACACACACACACAAAACCAAATCAGACTAGAGGATGATTGTTTTGATTAACTCTGTCTCATCAGATGTTCAGCCTCTGATGATCCGTTGTTAGAGGGAGAAAGCCGACCAGCAGACCATCCCAAGCCCATGATGCAGGAGTTCCAATCTCATCATGCCAGAACACCAGAAAGTCAAAGCGCAGGGCCTCCGCTCTCCTGGGAATGATGCCAACGGTACAGGCAGCCACTGGGGGAGGGGGTCTCCAAATGCACATGGTGTTTAGGGTGGAGGTCAACATAGAGGCAGCAGAAAGATTTCAGGTTCCCAATAAAAGACTTTTCCCTCCCACTAAAAGTTGGACTGGTTGCTCCATTCTGCTCTGCTCTTAAGTATACTGATTTCTTTTCTCTAAACTGCTTTGTTTGGACGGGGCAGAATAGAATCTGGATGTTATTGAAACACAAAACTTTAAGAATAAGAGTGGATTTGCTGCCAATGTTGCTGTGGCTACTTGAACGCTGCAAATTCGCCTGTAGAGGGAGGACAAGAGCCGAGTTTTAAAAGTTGGGTTTTATACATCAGCAAGACAGAAATGTTATCCAGTATAAATCTGATGCTATATACTGGATGCAAGAGATGTTAGAAGAAAATGCAACTGTTAATAATTAATGTATAGAAGGAACTTATTGGTAGAGAGAGAACACAAAGTTATTCACACAAAATCTCTTGCTGAAATAAGAATTTTAAGGAAAGAAAACTCAGTCCATTTAGCAGCTTATTAAGAGTTTGCAGGAAGAAGAGGCTCTTGAGAGCAGTTTGCAAATACCAAGGTCATCATTAACGCTTCTAACACTGCTGCTCATATGCTTTTGTTTCACAAAGATGTGAGATCTAACACAAGTTAAGTGTTGTCTGAAGGGCCCAGTTTTAGACTTTTATAAAAGGGTGGGCAACAGGGGTTTCTCACTATGTTTGTCTCCAATATTTTTGCTATGGTTTTAAGAGACAGGGAATGGGTAGAACTTCCATTTACTCTCATGCAGTGAAGGGAGAAAAGTTTATTTGAAGAAACGACACTTATAACAACTTAGATACACTTTTTAATAATCTGAATCCGGAAAGGGAGACTACACAAAACAATCTCCCTAAGTATGGATTGTATACTATGTAAATATCCTGTCAAGAGCATTGATCCTATTAACAACCCATTAACTTATGTTTGATAGCAAGACTTTTAACCTGGCTTTTGCTTTCTCTAGCTTATTACACAGATCTCTGCACTATTTTATCTTTGAAAGCTCCTGGGGAAATTTAACAGCTTTACAATTTGCTTCAGTTAAAAGAAACTGTGTTTTGGTGAGGACTAATGCTAAAACACACATGTTCTCACACACTTTCCAAAACGTGTCCTTTGGTTACCTAACCTTCATTTATTTACACAGACTCTTGGTTAAAGGCTGACCCAAAAACAAGAAATTACACCCCCTCACACACACTGTCCATCTAGTCTGCCTGTTTCAGTTAATCATTCAATGTTCATTGGGGAACTGAGAAGACAGGACTGCCTTCACATAGACAGATTTAAGGCAAGACTTCCGCCAAATATTTCATACTTATATGCATATTTATTTCATATTCAAATAGCATTATATGTAAGAAGAGCATTGTGCTCAGCAGCCCCTCTGAAGTATGGTTAATGTTCAGAACTACTCTGGCCTCAGTTTCAAATCTGAATGACTTAAAAAAATACAATTTAAGAGTGTATTGAAAACCACTGTATTCTGAAAGTTTCAGAGCTACATGAAAACAGATTACTTGAAAGTACCTCCAACAGTACATAGCCATGCCGCAGGAGTGACATATGCTAGTGCAGCAACTGAGGCCTTTTGCATAGTAAGCATTAAGGACACAGAGGAAACTGTCTGAGATCCAACAGTCTGTAACAGCAGATGAGGTTATTTGCTAGAGTTAGCCATCACTTAGTGACAATCAGTGCCCAAACTAGGAGGTGTCTTAAGGAGGTAGCACAGAGACACCATTCAGGTCTGTGACTGTTGAATGATTCAGTCTGCCTGACAAGGACAGAGCATCACTGTTCATGCTCAGTACTGCTGGCCAGTTGTAAGCCATATGCATGCTTGGTGTTGGGATACCAGTCCTTATGCCTCTGCTGCCTATTTGCACAATCTTCTGATAAGAGTATCTGGCCCAAACTCCTGTTCTTTGTAAAGCACCAGCTGCTTTGAAGTAACAACTGAAGGATTGCTATCTGCAATTCAGTAAGTACGGAGATGGATCTCTTCAATATGCACAGTTGGTGGGAAAATGAAAGCTCTACCTTCACTTGTATCAACTAATGTAGTATGTTATGTAATAGCCTGCCCCAAGATGGATCCCAGCTTTCTCAGGTAGGCAGTGATGGGCTTCACCCTTCTTTCCCAAGCCAAGCTTATACAAAAAGGAGCACACACTCAGAGAAAGGAATTTACAGTTTCTAACAATACCCAAAGGTATTGGTATTGGCCTCTGTGGTCTCTTCCAGCTCTATGATTCTATGTGTCTGTGCCGGAACAACTTGTGTTAGCCCCACACTTTTAGGAACCACGCTGCAATGCCCTCTGTTGTCAGGCAACTGTCATCTAAACTTCTAATAATGCTCTGGGGAAGTTTAAATGGGGCCTGTGGGACATGACAGGACGTGGACCCAGTAGTTGCCCAAGCATGCTGGTTGATAATGCTGGACGTTACTTCCTTTCCTCTCTTAGCAAGGGCTCACCATCACCTCGGACTGATTAGCTGCTCCAAGAACTAGATGATTTAACTGGTTTTAAAAGAATGATGATCACAACATTAAAAGCTTCCATTCATCCCATTTAAAATTATTAATGAACTGGTTGTATTGGAGGTTTTCTAGTAAATAAAATGTTAAAAAGAAAAACAAAACAAAACTAAATGCTCTGTTCTGCCATTTGTGCACTACTTCCTAGAGGAACTCTCCTGTTTTTATGTGTTTGACAATAAAACATAGAAAGTACAGTTCTATCAACTTGTTTGGACATGGAGAACAGCTATAACCTATCTTCCCTCCTAGACATGGGGAACAGCTTACAATTTATCAGGAATCCCAAAAAAAGAAAATTCTCACTACAGTTTACCTGTAAAAAATAAATACCTCCACAGAAAACATAAAATAAAATGGCATGTATGTGACAGAAAGAATGAAAAATGAACATGCTTTCAGGATCCTTGATTTCCAGATTGCTTTTCTGGAGATTTGCACCTAAACTAGATAAATTCCATACACAAG
Source organism: Ctenosaura bakeri (assembly GCA_948474755.1). Classification (NCBI taxonomy): domain Eukaryota; kingdom Metazoa; phylum Chordata; class Lepidosauria; order Squamata; family Iguanidae; genus Ctenosaura; species Ctenosaura bakeri. The sequence continues at coordinate 57,910 of CAOLHI010003740.1, read as the reverse complement.
CATGAAGCATTTTCTCCACAGAAAGGAGATTTCAGAAGAGACATTAACCCACATAAAACTTAGCAATAGCAGCAAGCCATTGACTTTTGTAAAATAATTGGTGGTGAAACTTTTACTTCCCACCTTTAAACAACTTTTAAAGTTTACCACTCTGCTTTTACAAGGCAATTTCCCCACATTATGGGCTTCATTCTTTTAAGGCATGGCAGCCATGGCCACAAAGATAAAGCCAAGAACTCATTTGGTATATTTGTGTACTTTTTGTTTGTTTGTTTGTTTGTTTTCAAAGAACCTTACTAGTCTGTTGGTCTAACAAAGTCCTCTTACACACCTTAAGCAGTCTGCTGCAAAGGCATGAATCCAGCAATAATTTCAAACAGATGAATGAGATATTAAACTAGAGACAGACTAAACAGAGAAAATAAAAAGAAACAACTAACCCTTCCCCCCCACACACAAAGAACAATAAAAAAGATAAGTAAAAGGAGACTTAGTTCCAAGTAAACAGCAATTTCCAATGAGGAAAACTACTTTCTGGCAAAGTGTTTACGTTAGGTGAAGCTTGCTCTGCTCATTTAAAGAAAAATGACACACCCCGCCTTAATCTTTTGCCTTACCCTTTATGTGCTGTCAGCAATGCTGCTGACTTGTGCATCTAAAATTGTTGCTAGCATATGACAAAGTCTGCAGGAACAAAAGGAAACAGTTTTAGATGTGGATGTAAATTTCCACTAACCATTTATAAACCAAATTAACCAATAAAACAAAGATGATACAAAAAAAAATAAAGCTTGACCTTTGACCCAAAGATAAATAGGTGTATATTAATTTTCAATAACCTTTCCCTTTTCCTACTGAGCAATTACTAGGCAGTCCATTGCCAGCAACAGATGCCATTCTGGGAATAGGAGGCTCAGTGTCAGATAAGTCTTTTTTCAGTCAATGCACCTTCCCCAAAATAAAGATTAACTTGGAATTTGAAACAGGTGCGAACACAAGGTCACACCCCAAAAACATAGCTGCATACTTTCAACTTCTGTTCAGTTTACAGAAAACCCACCGTATCCCCCTGCCTGGATGGGTGTTTTTGGAGAAGCACAAGCATATAGGCTAAAATCCTCTGTCTGGAAACCAGCCCGGTTCAAGGAGGGCTCAGATGCACTGCGGTGAATTTTTGGCAACGACCGGGCCAGAAGCTCAATAGAGGCAAGGATCTGAAAGAGAAAACAGGAGAAAACCTAGTGTTCCAGGACAATGAACGAATCATAAACTGACACTATTCTCAGTAAGATGCAATTCTGACATCAAGCTGTTTGTAATATTCCTTAAGAAAGCAAAGAAACTGAGGAGAAGCAGTTCTTAGTTATTAAAGCCTCACTTCTAGAAAGATGGTGAAAGAGACAATTTGGCAGTTTGTTCTACCTCTCTGTTTATGATGCAGAATCAGACTTAAAGGGTTCAGGAATGGCTGAAAGCTCAAAGAACCACTAGAACAATAGGAAGGAAAACTACACTTCAAGTAGTAAACAAGGATGTAAGAGCAAATTCAAAAGAGGCCTTAAACTGTAATTGCTCATTAAGTTTTGTAATCCGTTTGCCTCTGCCATCTTATCTTACAAACTTTTGATACATAAGAGATTTGACATGATAGATGCGCCTGGCTTATGTGCAAACATATACATGGGTCATATCAGTAACACCACAATTTTATTTTATTTGATGGAGGGTGAGAGAGAGGGGAGAAAAGAAGTCCAAATCCAACTCTAAGTCCCAACTAGAATTGATTGGCTGAATCAATGGAAATTGACTTAGTAAATATATACACAAGTTCAATTGATTCTCCAGGTCTTCTCTAGTTGGGTCTGGCACCTGGATTTAAGTCATCTGAGAAAGTGTTAGATGCTGCCCACAAGATGCACGTTGGCTTTAACAGAAGGTGCTAAAACTACCAGCCTAGGTAGTGCTAGTTTAAACAGATGCAAAGCCCTTGTACTGAATCAGATCTCAGGGATCACAAGCACAGGTGTGTGTGTGTCTCTTTAATCCCAAAGATAGCACCATGCTATATGCACCATTTTTTTTTATGCATCATATTCCTCACCAATTCTTTTATTCCTCAACAGACTATCATAACATCCCCAAGTCAGGTACAGGACAAAGACAAAGCTATCTGCTATCAGCTCTATTTAAATAGGTGTTTTGGATAAACAAGCTTGTGCAACTGAAACCTTCAAACAGAGTAAATGTAAATTTAATAAATTATATCTGCCCTTTTTCCAGATACATAAGCCCATTTCAGCTGGGACTGAAAGAAATTGTGGGGGGAGGGGCCAGGAGCTTATCAAGTCTACACTTTTGGTGTAGAAAAGAACACTTACTGCTCCAACTGTCACCATGTCTCCCTTCAGAATGACTCCAGAGAGCACTAACAACCTTGGTATCACTTAAGATCATTTTTGGAGATGAAAGAGGGGAGAACTTATGGTAACCATAGCAGGGAGCTCTAGCTGAAACCAGCAGAATCAGATATGTGTGCGTATGCCTTAAAAAAAAATCAAAAACAATTGGATGCTGAGGAAGTAACAAGAGGCATGCTTTCTATGGTGAAAGAGAAAACAGAAGAAGCAACATCCATAAACAGTCTAAACAGTTGCCACAAACCAATCAGAGTTGTTCAATCCCTCTGCCCCCCTCCAAAAAAAACCCTACACTCAAATGGCCTTAGTAAATTGTTTCCACGAACTCTGGAGGTACAGTCAGCACTCTACATTTGCAGGTTTCACTCTTGCGGATTTGATTATTCACAGATTATTTGCTCTCACCTCTGCTGCCTCCCTACGCCATTTTTAATAGGGATTGCAAACCTTGTGAGACTGAGAAACTGCGAACGAGGCTTGTAAGTTCCTATTAAAAATGGTGTGAGGCAGCAGTAGAGGTGGCAGTAAGGCCCACCAGCCACCTGATTCTGCCTTATGAAAGAACCCTGATGCCTCAAAGGAATCCATGATGGGTTGAATATGAAGATCATACTTTTTTGTGTGTTAAATATGGTTTGGGAGGGTGTAGAGTTATTCATATTTTTTTTCACTTTCAAGAGGGTCCTGTGCCCCTAACCCTAGTGAATGTGGAAGGATAACTGTAATTTTGGCTCATCTCTTTCAGCTGAAATGTGCAGATCCTAATTACCCTACAAAGACACAATGCTCCTCTGCATTTAGCATTAAACATTAAGCTGCTTCATAAAACAAAACATTAAATACTTCTTACCTGTGGGAAGAGGGGTCGTTCATCCCTCTTCTTTTTCAAGCATTCTGCCATTAGCCTTTTCATAGCTTTGGGACAATTACTCCTTACTTTGCTAAGATCTGGAGAGAGGTATCCTCGTCCCACCATAAAAATTATCTTTATTTGAGAAAGGAAGGAAGGAACAATAGAAATGAAAAGAAAAATCAACCAAATATTTTTTACATGTTAAAATCTTCTATATGATAAAATTGGTAAAGGGAGTGATTCCACCAAAAAAACTAAAATTTTCAGGAAGTGCAGGTTTGCACAGAATTTGAAGTTCTGGTATCTTTTAAAGTCCCTACTTCACAGTCTTTCTGGAGATCACTCAAGGTTTTTTCCACTTTAGAAGATAAATCAATTGTAGCCTGGTATCCCTTAAGAGGTACAGAAAAATAAATAAATAAATGGGAGATTGCTGTATATGCATTTACCATGAAGCCCTGTTCTTTCTGCAAAGGATATATCCATTTGTGGGATTACTCTTGTTTCTGCCCAGAAAAGAAGGGATGCTAGCCTTAACTACATGGATCCCTAACTTGTCCCCTAGCTTCTTTTGCAGACAAAACCAGTAAGGTAAGACTGAGAAATCTCCAAAGGGTGAAATAAAGAAGAAAGGCATCAGCTCAATACCACTAGGTTGTGCCTGTATGTTTCCTTCTTTGTAGACAAACACGGACTTTTAAGACAAGCACAACAAATCATTCCTCCTCTGTAATGAAGGAGCCACACAGGAATTGTATTTGTCTAAATTAAACACAGCAGAAAAAGAAGGCAAGGCAGGACTGGTAGCTAACCTGCCATCCACAAAGGAACAACCTACTTGAAGGACCCTTCTACCACAAAATTGCCCTCAAACAGAAGTATATGTCCAGCTTATAATGTCTTCTAAAGGTGGATATAATAGATTCCAACTATATCCTGCAAATCTCGTCTGGTGGAGAGTTCACAGAAAGAGCTGCTGTTGCTATTGCCAAACAGGTTGAATGAGCCATTGCTCGACTGGTTTAGCAATCCAAGAGCCAAGCATGCTGAAAAAAAAATAGTGTTTTCAACCACCTGGCTAAAGTAGAGGTAGATACGTTTCGCCCCACTGATGGTGGTAGGAAGGAAACAAAATGAGCCTCAGAACATCTGAAAGATTTTTGCTCTCTGCATAAAAATCTGAAGACTCCCTCTAACATCAACTTTGTGCTGCTGCTTCTCCAAAGGATGGCTTGGGTTTGGGCAAAAGGAAGGTAGAACAACAGGTTGTGATCTATGAAAAAATTAAGTTCACTTTTGGCAGGAATAGCACTTTTATCATCTATGCCACAGCAACAGCAGTTTTGTCATCTATGCCATGCAATGCAAGTGTCTAAAGATTTCTGCGGGAAAGACAACAAGATCTCTCAAAAACATATATGAGCACACCTTTCAAACATAAGAAACAAGTAAGTAATTTCTTGCAATAGCATCATCCTGCAACAGAGCTCAGATTTTGAACTATAGAAAAAGTGAATAATACTAATGAGAAGATTCTGTTAAAGAAAGAAACACAGTGACTTTTAAAATTAAAATTTTTGGCTCCTAAAGGACTAAATGAACAGCTTCATCTCCTCTCCCTTCTGGAAATTTGCTGACAACTTTTTCCAGATCAGTTGCGTCAATAAGTCCTTGAAAGCTATCTTACTTCCCTTTCTTTTTCTCCTTTTTTTTCCTGACCATCTATTAACATGAAAAACCTTGAGTCTAGGTCGTGTGTCTCTTTTCTGTTCAGCAAATGGAATTAGATTCTCAGCTTCAGAAATTTCTGCACTTAGATTTCATATTGGTCAGTACAGGCTCCAAGCAGTGTACAAAGATTATAAAGATATAAGTTATGATATATTACAGAGCTTTCTAAACTTTTCCTGTTGGTGACACACTTTTTGGACATGCATCATTTTGCAACACAGTAATTCAGTTTTACTAGCAAACCAGAGGTTGAACAGCAGGAAAGGCAGCCACCCGACCTGATCCTGGCTTGCTTCTGCTGCCCTCACCGAGAAAGAACACTCGCAAGAGCAGCAACAGCGGAAAAGGCAGCCCCCCACCTGACCCTGGCTCACTGCTGTTGCCCTCACTGAAGAAAGACTCCAGTGAGGGCGGCAGTAGTGGGAAAGGCAGCCTCTCTTCTTGATCAAGGCTAGCGGCTGTTGCCCTCACCAAGAAAAGACCCCAGAAAGGGTGGCAGCAGCAGGAAAGGCAGCCCCCCTGCCTGACCCTGGCTCATTTCTGTTGCCCTCACCAAGGAAAGACCCCGGTGAGGCAGCAGCAGTGGGAAAGGCAGCCCCCCTACCTGATCTGGCCTGCTGCAGCAGTGGCAGCAGGAGAGGCTGGGGGGGAGCTTTCTCAGCTCAAGGAGGCAGCACACTAATGTGTCGTGACACAGCATTTGGAAAACCCTGATATATTATGTATGTCTTCTTATATAATTCTCTGCTGTCCTTTTAAATTTTATATTTATATTCACATTTTTATGTAGCCCCTGAAGAAGGCCACAGAAATATAAATAGGTCAAAATGTGTTGGACTTTTCTAAAATAAACCAGCCATCTATTGAGCACACTGAGGTGTGTCTCCAGTTTTTCCTGTGGCATCTTGGTTATGCAACAGCAACAAAAAAAAGTACTTTTAAAAAGAGAAGTTTTAGAGTTACATATATCACAAGCTTGAATGGTGGAATGCTCAAAAATTTATACAACTCAGTGTGGGAAAACAATGTTGGACCTGCTGAGGAATTTCCTAATGTGAGGATCAGATGAAAAAGGAAGATAGGGAGATCTCGATGAGACGGAAGAAAGGACTGAGGTTTGTGTCCTTAGAATATTTGGTTTTAGACCAATATCAATACCTAACTGCACCATTTCCCTAAATCTTGCCCTCTTATAGCTTTGTTGTTGCTGTTGTGTGCCTTCAAGTCATTTCCAGCTTATGGTGACCCTATCATGGAGTTTTCTGGGGCTGAAAGCGTGTGACGCATCCAAAGTCACCTAGTGGGTTTCCATGAACAATCCCACTATCTTTCTAAAATGCTAATAAAGAAATGACTTTAAAAATGAATGTAAAAAGAAACATTTCTTCTGTGTTGTCTCATAGATTCTCACTGTAGAAAAATGCCTTGATGAAACCAAGCTATTGCACATCTGTTTCAGAATAACCTAAAATTTCTTCTGAGTAGCCAAATGATGAGGTGTAATCATCCTGTGTTTGGGCTGAATGTAGACCTGTACCCTAAGAAATGTGAGCAATGAATGGTATGAACCAAATACCCTTCATTTCCAGGTGAAAGATCTCTTAAAACCATGACCTCCATAGCCAGTGTAGAACCATAAGAACTACCATGGCCCTACATCTCTGATCTTCTTTAAGGACTGCAATATTAGAAGATTCACATAAAAGTGTGGAGGAGTCCCACAGGCCACGCTGACTCAGACCACCCTCGGCAAGTCAGAACTAGATCCTTGTGAAGAATCTCTTTAGCTTCACATTTTCCAATGAAGCAAAGAAATCTACCTGCAAATTTCTGAAATGGAATTACAACCTGTGGAAAACTACTGTGTCCAGGCTCCACTCTCCTGGACCCAAGGTCTTCCAGCTGTTCAGCACTACCAATTAGATTGTGAAGGATTGGAGTTTCTTTTATGCTCAAGAGAACAAAAGAACTGCCTCCTTGTGGAAAGATCAGAATTTGGATCCTCCATGCCTCAACATGTACTTTTGAGGAAATGTTGCCTGTACAAATTAAAACAAGTTGGTTCTAAATCATGTCTCAAAAGCAATAAATTGCTGAGCAAACTCCCTGAGTTCTAACCAGCTTCTGCTTTTTTGGGCTCCCTGAATGGACCAGGAGCCTTAAGCTCCTAGTCCAAAGTGAGTCTCTGATTCACTGAAGTTTCCATCCTTGACTACTTGGAATCTGACTGGATCTCCAAGGGTAACCCTCTCTGAAACAAAGATTGCATGGAGTTGTTCACCACACAAGAAATACAATGACTTTCAAAGTCAGGGGGGTCTGAATGTGCTATCAAGTCCTGGTCTGCATGTGGAATGAAAGGAAAGGAAAGAACGCAACCAGAAGCAAGCTTAAGGAACCAGCTGTTGACATGAAATAATTATCCATGGGAAGTGGGCAAAATACATCACGTTTGCAGTTTTCTTGAGAATGAAGCTGTCTTTGGAATCATCTTGACTACCCTCTCTGGGGGTGGACAAACTCTGCCTTTCAAGTGTAGATTAAATAATGTATCCACTGTTTGAATAATGAGAAACTGTTTTTAAAAAAAGAAAAGAAAAAGAAAAGGCAAGCTTGATTAACAAACACTGAAATGTGACCTTAATGTCTGATTTCCTTTTTGCCAAGAAGGACACCTCACAAAGATGTTGTCCAGATAAGTCCAGAATATGTCCATAAGTTTGGTTATAAACTCAGAGAAAGATGGAAATTAGAACTGCAGAAACAGGAACTTGGGAGTTTTTAATATTTTGGGTGAACTCGGGTATGTAGATATGCGGCCATAAAGGTATTGGTGCTGTGTTTACAGAAATACTTATCCTGGTGAAGAACTTCCTGGATGATCTGAAGTTTTCTATCAAAAACCTCAATAAAATACTAGCTACTCAATAAAATACTAGATAAAATACTAGAGGTCTACAACGAAACAAAATCTTCCCCCAACAAATGGAACAAATACTGAAGAAAGCCTCCTAGCTCTAATAAAACTATCTCCAAGAGATTATGAATACTGAGATCAGATTTTCATTCTGATTCTTAAAGATATTTGTCAAGTTCCAGAGAATAAACTTCTATACTATTTTTAAGACCCAATGATCAGTGGATTAATTTTCCCAGGTGGAGAATGTTCTTCCCAGTATCCTGGGTTTGCTTTCCAGAACCTTGCTCACATTGAGGTCCATCATGCAGTTGCAATGGAAAATGGGAATGAGAGCAATCTGCTCTGAATTTCTGAAATCCAGCTATCTCAGAAAGCCAAGAAATAAAATGGAACAAAATTGCACTTAGATTAATGCTTTTCTCTTTCCTTCTTAACTGAAGACATCATGTTCCTTTGATCCTCTGGCCTGGTGAGGGTATTCTAGACTGGGCGTCAGCACTCCAGTGCTTCAGCCACACCAATGTCCTTAGTACTGTTGCTGCATCAATAACTCTGACATCAAGGGGAAGGGAATTGTGTTTGGTGTCACACACATATACCAACAACTTGTAATCCTTAAGACCTCTGTAAAGGTTTAGTATTTAATTATCGATTTATCCAAAGATTTCCAGTCAATAGCACTGAGGCCCTTGAAATTATGGAAAGAGAACAGGTTTAGAGTGCTAAAACCATTGCCTAAGAATTGCTGTATCTGCTCTTTTCTCACTTGCCTCTCTGAAGATAATACCCCCTTCTTCTGGGGCCAATGCCCCATAAATTAAGCAGTAACTGGAGCACCAACTAAAGGCACTTTAAGAATTTCCACAGTTTTAGACATTTAAGGTAGAAAATGTTACAGCTACCCCAATTCTGTTTCTACCCGATACGGAAGCTACCCACTCAGCCTTAATAATTTGATAAAAAAAAAGGGGGGGATCTCTATTTGATTAGCCAATCTTCCTTAACCCCTTGAGAGGTCCTCCCAGTTGTGTATAAATGGCGAGGCTGCATCTCTAAATGTTTGGCCATGTCTGGACTATATACCATGGACTATAAAGTAAAGGACTAGTGAAAAGGAAAAACAGTGCAATTGCACATATGAGTTCCTATATTATTCTGTAAAGCAGAACAGACTATGTAAACCCCTGTACGCAACCACAAAGATGGTGGTTAATTGAAACATACACACACAAAGCAAAATAAATTATACAAAAGGTCTGCCTTGCCAGTTTAAATCACTCATTCATACCATAGGAGGAGAATATTAACACATAAATCAAATGTCATGAAGAAATCCAAGTCCCCCCAAAAATATGATTGCATTACCTGGTCTCTGTTGTTGATGTTAGAATACGGTAACTGTCCAGTCATCAGCTCATAGAGAACAATCCCAAATGCATACACATCTGACTGAAAGCTGTAGGGGTTTTTATCTTGCATCCTAATTACTTCTGGAGCCTGTGATACACAGAAGAAAAGCAGCTTTACTCTGTAGCCATGATAATCTACCTTTTTGTATCTTCAGTCAGGAGTAGACAGACTTTTGAGCTCCAAGATTACTTAGTTTTTAATTAGGACCCTGAAATTCACCAGCCAGAGCGAGATACAAAATAGTGGCTCAGGACAGGTAGCAAAACCAGATGTCCTGAGTACCTGCAGCATCAGAACTTTCAGTATCAGAGTTTGAGTTTCTACACAAATCTATTCATGCTACACCATTTTACTCTCCACCTCACAAAGCTTTCTTGATTGCAGCAAATTTTCATTCTCACTGTTGCCAAATGTTTGATGCTTGCTGAAGTACTATCACTCAGAGATCTATTGGCAGGCCCTGATTTACTTTCTGCCCACTCCTGTCTTATGATGCCAAACTTTAAACCTGTTTCTGAAAGAAGAATGCAGAGATGTTCGTCCGCAATAGCTGCTTACCAATAAAAATTAAGCAATCACCTCACTAGTTACTGAGACTGATCAACTGCTTTAAATAAAGTTATGATTACCTTTCGGTGGCTGGGAGTGATTTCTATCTGACCAAGAAGATGATTGTAAAAGATAACTTGTATGGGTTGATACCATGCAAGGGATCTAGGCACTGAGACAGAACTGGATTTTACAGAAAAAGGAGAAAGAATACCTTCACTGGACTGTTTCAGAAAAAAACAAGGTTCACATGTGTAACACAGGACAGGACAGTATTCTCTGCAATGAGTTATGAAGGAAAGGAGCAAGCAAATATGTCCATGCCAGAGAAGAAATGAAGGTATATAGTTACAGAGGGGATGACAGGCAAAGAAAAAACAATTTGCAGAATAAATACCCCCTTTATTTACCATCCAGAGAATTGATCCAGACAACTGTTCAAATTGATGGGACCCGCTCCATCGTGACTTCACTGTTGCCAGACCAAAGTCACCTATTTTTACTGTGAGGTCTTCATGAAGAAATATATCTGAGCAGTTAATGTAAAGAATAATAAAGATAAAAGCAGCATTCCCAATTTCTAATCAGAATTCATGTTGTAGCATTCAACAAATGTAAAAGCCTGCTTCATCAGTCCACATTATAACCAAACTACTAAGTGAACAGATTTGCCATAATGCACAGCGAGAAGTTATTTTTAAGACTACAACTCCCAGAATGCCCAAAGCAATGAGATTCTGGGAGCTCTAGTCCAGAAAAGCAACTTTTTAAAGCTCTGCTGTAATGTGATGCTAAACACAATGAACAAACTGAAGTAGACTGGCTACTACTGGAGAGCCTGCATGAAGTCCTGAACATCTGAAAAAAACTATTAGTAGTTTCAGACATGTCAGAGGATCCGATGAAAAGGAGTTGACAAATGTGACATAAAGCGAAGCACAGCTAATGTGCATATTAAATCTCAATTTAGCTTTTCCAGAACGCACCATTGCCCTCCAAAGAACCATTATCAGAGGAAGTCCACATGTGTATCACTTGCTGAATTACAAATCATATATATAAACCAGGAATGTGGAGCCACATGTACATCCTGCTTATTCATTTCATTCTCTTCAACAACATATGGAACTGGATGCACATCCTCGGCCATGTTCTGGTGCAAGTATTTAGATATTAATAGTTTTGTTTCCTGTCTTTACAACTACAGCTGGACTAGGAAAAGCAAACACTCACTGTTTTGTATTTTGAGCAACTGGTCCATCTAACTGTAGTTCCCTGGCCAATTTAAAAAGCAATACACACTTTGACAAAAGAGGAACGGAAGGGTGGGGAGAAGTACAAAAAAGTAAAAAAGGATACTATTACTCTTGAGGTCTCTGTGGATGATAGACTTGGCATGCAAGTAACTGGAAAACAACAAGGTATTAGACAGTAAGTTGGTTGTACATTTTCCTTATGGTATTATCAGGATGTGATCTTAAATACGAGAAACAGAGATGATGGAACACAGACCATACATTGCTACAGGGTCCAGGATTTCAAGCCATTTATTTGTTACTTAGAACCGGCTATGTCAAAATAGGAGCACCTTCAGGCCACAGCATTTTTGATTGGGTTGCTATCCTGTTCCTGCCCTGCCCACTTCCTCTGGAAAGAAGAACCTGGAGCACGGATTATTTCACCAATTGCCATGCAACAAAGAAAGTGCCATAAATACTTTCAAATACTTGTTTTATAACTTTTAATTGTTAAATTAGGAATTTGAAGTATAAGCTGGTTGCTGTGCCAATCCTGGCTGAAAAACAGGGTGCAAGAGCATACAAACAGGTGAAGACAGGATGGAAGTAAGTCACCTGGAAATCACTACAATTCACAGTTGAATATTCATGCTTCGGATGGGGCTACAGGTTTGAGCAGCAGAGTTCAAAACTTCATATTTATTAACATAATTTACGGCTCCAGCAGAAATCATCGTTCAATCATTTTGATTCACCACTTCCAATCCAAAATTTATTGTACAACAATTTTAGAAGTATCAGTAAAACAAGACTATGTTTCATTTTCCTACAAGTCAGAAGACTGCAGAGTAACACAAAACATATATGGCCTTCATGAGGATTAGGATTCTCCTAACCAAACCAATGTTCCAATTATTATCATCTGAAAAGTTGACTTAAGAGAAGACAACAGAATGAGAAGGCCATATGGAAGCTGGAGAAGTCTGAAGGGGTGGCAGGTCAATGACTTGTGCCAGTTAGGGCCAGTCCTTCTATTAGGCAGGTTGAGGTAGCTGCTTGAAGCAGCAGATTTTTGGTGTTATAGAAGTACAACAAATTATTAATATATTTATAACAATTGCCTTTTTCTTTTTACAATTATCATTTATTATTATATTATATGGCTGGGGTATGGAGAGGTACATGCAGTATTTTATGGTTCAGTTACTATTAAAAGCACTTGATCAGACATGGGTATTTTGCACCTCAACATGAGGGTGAGGACTTGGGTACTCTGCATCTTGACAGAAATAAGGTAGGGAGCACCATTTACTGCTCCACTTCAGGCACCAAAATATCTTGATAGAGCAGATAGGTTACTAAGTGGCACTAGAAGAGTCATGAACTTCACCCTTCTGGCCCATTTGGCTCTATTATCTTCTTCAGGAATACGAGTTAAAATATTTAACTTATTCATCTTTCTATTAAAAAAAAAGCAGTCATTTGGGTCTCAACTTGCTGAGCATCACTGAAAAAAGTTTACAGAGCATAAATATAAATATATAAAAATGCCTTTGATTCGTAAAGAACCTATTTACTGTTATAGTCATCCAAATACAGCCACTGAACAGGCACTTAACTTGCTGGCATTTTTACAACAAGATGTTGAATGACCTGGTGTCAGTCCTTGTAAAACAGCATAACCTATTGTTGACTGGAAAAAGAATGCATGAAGAAGTTTTATTCTACTTGTCTTCAGTAAAAAATAAAAATGATTAGGATCATTAAGCCAAATAATGTGCAAGATCTGAAATAAGCCTAATAAAGAAAAACCTATTTCCCCAAAGGAATCAAGTTTTAAGGTTTCAGCAGCTCCAAGAGGATCCTTCCAACAGGATAGATTTGCAACTGTGATTCAGTGTAATCACACCATTCTATTGTTATCCATGGCAAAAATAAATCCCTGACGTCACATATGTTTATGAGGTCTGAAATGATGGACACTGATCAGGAAATACTGCTTAGGAATCTGATTCACAATAACTTCACAACTCAAGTTGCAGATACCCCTTCCCCAATTGTTTCCTGTAATCAGTTTGCAATAAACTTGGCAGGAAAAATTATTCAGATCTCCAGTGAGCTTGATACGATTAGGTTGTGTTAAACACCTTTCAGAATTATTTAACCTGACAATATAGGCAATTTTTTCCTTGAGGCCTGCAAGGGCATTCCATCTGATGCAAGCTTGTAATTGCAGGAATGCTGATGGGAGCCAAAAATCTGAGCATGTGACACCTCTTGCATACCAGTTATATTGGCTACCAATTTCTTTCTAGACTGTTTTCAAAATGGCCAATTTTCTGCCTAGGATCCCCACATACTGACAAAAATACCAGTTTAACCCAAATCCCCATCCTCTAGAAATGGCTACAAGTCCACTTCTGGTTCTGAAAGACAGCTGTTTTTTTAAAACAAATGAAATGGTATGCATGTGTGACCAACTTAAAATGTGAATCACTACTCCTGAAGGATACTGGGAGTGGTAACTCATTCCATTTTTTCCAAAGAAAAAGGAGTCTGGAATCACTGGGTGTCAACAGAGGCTCTGCTCACAAGTCAGCATAAATTAGAACATCTGGATTAGTAACTACAAGGCAAAGTTCTTCTATAGTGGCTTCTCCAAAATTATGAATCCTCTTCCTGCTGCTTCATACCTTACACCCCAGAGTGACACTTTCAAGAAAGCTTTAAGAACTTGTTTGTTCAAACTGGCCTTTCTTAAAGAGGATGTTAATAAGTGTATGTTACTCTCATGAGTTCAAATTTGGCTTCTTCCAAATGATTGTCCTTACACCTATGCGAACACCTATACATTATGTTCAATATTGTCTGATAGACATTTTGTGAGAGTCTCTTTTGAAAAACAACGTATGTATACTAAATAACAAGTATGATAAAAATGCTCCCAATCCCTTTATCTTGTTGTTGTACACAATTCAAAGAAGCAAGTAAGGAATTCCTAAAAGTGGTATTATCTTTTTAAGAGAACATTTGACATACTAATCAATCATTCTGAAAAATTACCAAAAAAGAATCATTGCCATGCCAATAGGAAAAGTAAGAATTTTAATCATTTTGCATGCACATGTGTGTATCTAACTAAATACGGTATCTGGAAGAACCTATCAGAATTATTAGCTAAAAGCTTTTTTGTTTTTTTATTTCTTTTCTTCTTTTAAATTTTTCTTATTTCTGAAACACACATCCCATAAGCAACACTTGGGATCAAAGCAGGTGTTAGTGAAACAAAATACAGAAGAAAACGCAACCGCATATTGTCTGGGTAACCCGAACTATTCCATTTGACTCCAGAGATCACAGAAGAGATTAATACAGGCCACAGATTCCAAAATTTGTCTTCTAGATATTCATGATGCCAGAATGAATGGGAATCTAGTTAAGTTGCCTCTTCTCACTCACTCTTTCATTTTCAATGATTAAAACTCTCCCCTTCTACAGTAATGATCATCATGCCTGCATTTAGCTTTTAAGAGGTTAAAATATGGTTGGTGTTATGAGGGGCGGCCAAAAGTGCAAGCGACTAGGAATCACAGACCACAGCCATCATAAGCTGAAGTGACATAAAAGACAAACAACCTTTATTCACACTTTAAATAATAATTTTATAGTAATATAAAATATTGATATCACATGTTAATAGAGAACCTTGTTACTTTTTATTAAAGTCTGATAAAAGTCTTCCGAAGTCCAGCTCATACATGCAAAGATCCAGGAATGTACTGATTAATCTGCTCCATCTAGGTGAGACCTGAAAGGCATGGGTGGACGAAAATGGGGGCAGGAGGAGTTAAGCCCCATAGCTTAAGTTTCAAAGAGCAATAATGATTGTTCTTTCAGGTTCCTACAACTCTATTAATTCCTCTGTCTTTTCACTTCTTTGGGCTGGTGTATGCACTTCTTTTTGGCTGAGCTGACTCTGTTTTCTGCATTCTGTTCCCCACTTTTCTGCAGTCAACAGATTTCTCCTTCATTCCAGACCTTTGTCTTCTTCGCTCTTCTCCTCCTCCATGATACTTCAGCAATCTCCTCCCTTTTCTCCTTTCTAAATGCTATCAATATCTCTTCAACTATATCCCTCTCCTTTTAACCAAATATTTCCTTTTTACCCTTGGAGCCACCTCAAAACCAAATAGTTTCAAAGGGTGTGGACTGCCTAGTCTATCAATGTTTCAGGGAGGATGCCAGGAGGCATAAAACATACTGACACCACTTTTGGCTCCAGAGCCACAAATGATCTGTCCAAAAGCTTCTAACTCAAGAGCTACAGTTCAGTCCTCTGAAACAAAGTTTCTGTTGCCTTTGTTTGAGGGAATGAAAGCAGACTTATATCACTCAGGGTACAATTCTTCAGATCTATGATATCTTTGCTAGGACATTTTTTTTTAAAGTTTATACATACCAATTTTCTTTAACATAGCCACCAAATGGCAACTGGCCTAGAAACTGAAATATTTGGTTTTTTTAAAAGCTCAAAGCTGGCTGAAGCTTCCTGTGAAGCTGCTAAGTTAACTCCATGTATCCTGGAGGGATCAGCATGTGGAAAACCACCACAGTTTCTCTGTTCCATCTTAGCTAGCAAAAGATGCTATACTTACTCCATTCCTTGTGCCGTCTGCCGTGCAATGTCAATCAGCTTTATCATCTCAAATTTGGTCTCTATGATGTGTAAATGGTGGTAAAGACTGGAGCCCTCACACCACTGCGTAACTATAGCTAGCTGTGGCTTTGTTGAATAACCCATGAAAAGTAATATATTCACATGTCGTGTTTTCCTGCAGAAGCAAAGGAACATTGTTTAAAGGACTGGAAATCTCATGCAAACAAAGATCTGAAAGTTCTGATATACTTTTATCCACCTAACAAGTGCCCTGATGTTTCTAATAGGAGCCAACCACATGTTTTTAACACTGCTCAACCAGCAGGCCAAATCTAATTTTAAAGAAGGTCTACACATTCTACTGGAGGACAAAAAGAGTGAGACGAAAAATATCACCCTATTTTAACAGAAACCTCTTACTGAAAGCATTTCAACTTTTTAGAAAGGTATGTCGGTATGTATGCATACAAAAGCTGACGGTGTCAAAGGGAAAATAGTATCAGATTACAATCATGATTTAAAAAGTCTACAATCAGGGCATGAATACTACAGCTTTCTTGCTGTTGCATCCAAGCAATTGATTGATGTTCATGGTCAGGATGACTCTGAATATATACATTTCATTTGGCCATCATAGTGACTAGCTAAGGATAACACCTACCTTCTTGAATTTGCCTCATCTCTTTAAAGTTATCTAAGCTACCATGTCCTGTTGGACAGCCTTCACAGCTGTGGTGTCCCAGCTATGGAATATGTTCCATTTAGAGACCATATTGCAATTTCCTGTGATGCCAGCTCAAAACATTTTTCCTTGTCAAAACTTTGCAAATGACTGATTTGATCTATTTATTGTTTAGCTAAGATTTCTTTGTTTGTTTGTTTTGACAACATATTCTAGAGTTTTCAATGATATCTTTTACTATTTTAACTAACTGTATGCCACACTGATACCTGTAAGAATAAAGAGCAGTTTTAAAACATTTTAATAAATAAAACCTATGGTAGTTAATTCAACTAGTCGGCCCTCCATATCTGTGGATTCTGTGTCCACAGATTCAACCAACCATGGCTTGAAAATATTAAAATTTTTTTACAAAGAGCAAACTTTGAATTTACAATTTTATATAAGAGATGTCATTTTACTACACCATTGCACATAATGAGATATGAGCATCCATGAATTTTGGTATCCACAGGGGATCCTGGAACCAAACCCTAGTGCACATCAAGGGCCTGTTGTATGTATTATGTGTAAAAGTACTCTTCTGCCCATTAGTTTCACTGACTGATATGCATCCTAGTATCATCAGAAAGGGAATTAATGTTCTCTCTATTCACTGGCATTTTAGGCCTTGGCTAGAATCTCAAAAGTGGGTTTAAGACCAGTTTTAAGATCAGAAGTGGAATCCGCATTGTTGCAGTATATCCTTAGTTCCAGGATACTCCATTCTAACTTCCTGATCCTCTCCTTGGTTTGTTTTTCCCAAGCACTATCAACATTTTTGGCAACAAAAGCACATTCACATTCTCAATAGGCTGTTGCTTTTCTTGGGGGAGAGTACTTTCCTTAGAACAGAGATGAAAAAAATCATGTAGTCAATCTAGACATTCTTGGACTGCAACTCTCAGCAGTCCTAGACACATAACTTATGGTGGGGAATGCTGGGAGCTGTAGTCCAATAACAGTTAGAGGGCAGCAAATTTCTACCCCTGCCTTAAGATTCTTCTTTTAAAAGACTGAACATACTTCTCCAAACCTAAAGGTTCCCATGATGACACATTCTTGTTGCTCACTGGCCATCTTGGCTACCTATCTATTGGTATTCACTATTTGAGTTCAAATTTACAGAGAGTGATGTAGATAAGAGGCAACCTCAACAAACAGTGAGAGTTGGCCAGGAGAAAAGCGAAAACAGGGACAGCACAGCAAAAATGAAGGGTGCACAGAAAAGGATTCAGTTTTCTCTGTCAAAATACATGGTTTGTAAATGTGGAGTTGTCTAAGTATGAGTAGCTTTTTTTAATGGAAGAGGACAACAAATTTATAAACAGATAGGAATTGTAGCAGAGAACTAAATGTTGTAGAGAATGACTAGGAAAAACACAAGAGTCCTTGACAAATGGTTCAAGATTAGAGGCTTCTCTGAGGATATTACACTGCCTATGTTACCAAAATGTAATTCACACAATCTTACCTGAGCACTCCTACTTCATTTTTAAAGGCCTGCAGCTGCTGAGGGGTGGGGGCTGTAACATTCAACATCTTCACCGCAACATCACCTTCAAAAGCAATTGTTTAAAAACAGCTGTTTACAGACTGCCGAATAATAAAAAGAACCATGAAGCTCAACTACTGACACATATCACCCATAAAATGGTTACATTGTTCTATAAATTTTCATTACACAAAATGCACTGTCCACGATTCAAAGAATTATTGTAAGTCTACCCAAAGTTAGTGGAATTACTTTTGGCAGAAGCCCTAATTTTGTACTTTTGTATCACTGCACACGATGAAGAGTTCTGTGGAATCTGAAAGCTCCCAACACTTATGTGTCACTTTTTGTAACATTTAACAACCATAGAATTGGAAGGGACCACAGGGGAAATCTGGTCCCATCCCCTGCCATGTAGGAAAACTAAAGCCCTCCTAAAAGATGCCCATCTCAACCTCTCTTTAAATATCTCCAAAGAAGGAGAGTCCACTGCCCATTCTTTCCTTGTAATTTGAACCCACCGGTTCATGTTTTGGTCTCTGAAGCAGGAAAAAGTAAGCTGGCTCCATCCTCTTCACAACATTCCTTCAGATATTTAAAGAAAGCTATCATGTCACCTCTCAGTCTTCTCGTTTCCAAGCTAAATATGTACAGTTCCCTAAGTTGTTCCTCATAAGGCTTGGTTTCTAGAGCTCTGATCATCTTGGTTGTCCTTTCCTGGTCATGTTCCAGCCTGCTGATATGCTTCTTGAACTGTGGTCCCCAGAACTGGACACAATATTCCAGGCAAGGTCTGATCAAAGCAGAATAGAGTAGAACTAATACTTTCCTTAACTGTGACACTATACACTTGTTGATGTAGCCCAGAACCGCATTGTATTTTTTTTTTTTGAGGGTGGTGGGGTCTGTTGCATCACTTTGTTGACTTATGTTTAATCTGTGGTCTGCTAAGACATCTAAGATCATTTTCACATGTACTATCTTCAAGCCAGGTGTCACCCATCCTATATTTGTGCATTTCATTTTTCCTGCCTAGATGTAGTACTGCACATTTTCCCTGCTTAAATTAATTTTGTTAGTTTTGGCCTAGTTCTCCAATCTGTCATGCTCATTTTAAATTCTGTTCCTGTCCTATGGGGTGTTAGCTGTGTCTGTGTGTGCGTGCGCGCACGCGCGGACAAACACAATGAATATCAGAGGTGGTTTTGCCAGTTCCTTTCTCTCAAATGTACTTTGCAACACATGGTATTCACTAGTGACCTCCCAACCAAGTACTAGCCAAACCTGATTCTGCTTAGCTTCCAATATCAAATGGGATCTGGTGCCTTTAGGGTATTTAGGACTATGGGTTATTAGCTACCCCTCCTAATTTGGTGTCATTTGCAAATTTGATAAGCATGCCTTTTTCCATCATCAAAGTCATTCATATAGATGTTTAACAATACCAGGCCCAGGACAGAACCCTGAGGCACCCCACTTGTCAGTTTAGTAATCATAAGAAAGGGCCTTATCTTTCTCTGATTTTTATTAATGATTTTTTATTAAAATTTTATGATTTTTTTATTTTATTAATGATTTTCTTTGACTGGAATTCCAGTCAAATAATAAAAACAGATTTTTGACCATGACTGAAATCATATCCAAAAGAGACTCACTCCTGGAATGTCCATCAGAGGTTGCTATCTTCCCCTCACAGGAGACATACTTTTAAAATAAAACCCTAGGGGCCACACACGCTTAAGGGCAAGGCCTTCAGCAGAGTGGAAATGGTACGAAGAAAGAAAAAAAAATACATCTATCCATGAAGACAAACAGTAACTAGTGGGAGGAGGGGGAAGGATGAAACTACTCAGCACTCTAAACAAAGCTCAATTGGAAAAACAAAACAATTTTCACGATGCTGTGCTGGCAATGGTCAAAAAGAAACCAAGGGGGAGATGCTGAGGTGTACTCAGGCACACATGTTGAAAGTGTTGGGGCTGGGTTTCCACCAAAGTGACTCAGCTCCGGAATGTTCTGATTGCGGCCCATTCTGAGTCTCAGAGATCATGGAAAAAAGAAGAAAAAGTAGAAGAAGGAGGATGGGGGGGGGAAGCAATCCTCTTCCTGCTTAGAGGAAAACATTAAAGTTCAGTAGGTACATACCGTGCCATTTTCCCTTAAAGACTGTCCCAAATGATCCAGATCCTATTCTTTGTCCAACTGTGATCTGGCCATCTGGTATCTCCCAGTCATCACTTGAGTCTCGCCGACCAAGAGTTTTCTGAAAGAAAGGGAACTTCAGTAGTACAATCCGTACCCGCAATCATTTCTTAACAAATGTCCCATGTGTGTTTTCCCAAAGTGTGTTGGGGGGGGGTTCTTACATATACGGCTGACATTTTTGCTACTCATGATTAATTTCAAGCATGATGCATAATGCCATGGTATGTTTATCTCTGAAAAGGAAAGAGTCTGGATTACACATGAGTGTGGAAAGATACACTGCATACTTACTGTGAGGGCTCATTCTAGATGGCAGCAAAGGAGGCATCAACCTTTTCCTTTTGGTTATATCCCATTACTGCCCAGGTTAGGAGTCATGTGATTCACAGGAGAGTATAAATTACTCAGCTATCAGGCTCTGAGATCAAAGGGCAGCAGAAACTGCAAAGCAGGCCAAAGTACCTGGCAGTAGATAAGAGTATCTAGGACTGATGTGCTTGAAACAAGAGACCTGAAGAAAAATTGTGGCAGCTTCTTGTTCTTCGGGGAGGCAAGAAGGTCTACACAGGACCAAACACTGCCTGCATCTGGAGAAAAAAAACAGTCTGACAGGTTCTACTCTCCCAGGCTTACCAGGGTTGTGTAAGAAAGTCTGTCTTTGTATTTAGGACAATTTTGATCGGTTGAATTGAGGAGGAAAGAAAAAGACTCCACACTCATCCAAGAGATGGGCTGTCTCCTACTGAATCAGTATGGATCTTGAGCCCTCCTGTCTGTTGATATGTGCCATAGTAACAACACAGTTTGGTCAGACCAGAACATGATACTTTCCTACTAGCAAATGAAAACTCTTAAGGGCTAGTCTGATTGTTAGAAGTCCCAGCCTATTTATACAGTTCTGAGCCTTCACTAGTGATCAGAAGTCCTGGGCTGTCTCGTCTTTACATTGTGCTTCCCACCATAAAAACTGATGTCCAAGTTGGGAAGCACTTAGACTTGATCCTGTAGAAGTATGCCTGTCCTCAGGTTCCTAGGATTTATCTGTGATAGGCACGAGTGCCTCAGGGATACAGACCATATGTAGACCACAGAACTGGAAGAAGGTGCCACCATAATAAAATGTGATTCTGCAATGGAAACAGTTGGAAGGCACAGGTATAGAATCAGCCCAGAGCACAGTGTATATAAAAGAGATCATGAACCCCTGAAGAGTTACTAACACCATTAGACTTTATTGTTCTGTGCCTTCAGGTCATTTCTAACTTATGGCAACTCTTAAGGTGAACCTATCATAGGGTTTTCTTGGGAAGATTTATTCGGGGGGGGGGGTTGACCAGCTGAACAAAATCACTTCCTATGTGAATTTTCTTCTTTTCTCTGGGGAAAAGGAGACCCTTCAGTATCTAGTAGAGCCTCCATGTATATAAGCTTCCTGAAGAGGAGAAGATGGCTTTTTAAATAATTGAGCCAGAATACCCATAGTCATGATAAGGTTGAATAGGGCTCTTGCAAGCTGGAGGACACCTAGGTAGAAATACATGTGAGTGCCCTGGAAGTGCAAGTAGGCAATCATGATTTTGGGAGGAAAATACTCTGGAAGAAGAAATTAATTCTACAGTAAAGGTCTTGAATTAGAAATGCAAATCCTCTAAGGAAAATTTGAGGGACTTGTTCTTGGAGGGAGGAGATGGAAATAGATAAGAAGGCCTTTGTTTGTTTACCAAAGTAAGAAAAATCTCCTCACTAGAGGGCATCCTGGATGGTGTTTCCATGATAAACTGGATGCCAGTTTAGGAATTTCAGGTATAAGATGGCTCTGTGGTCCTCATCTTTCTTAGCAACCATGAAGAGAATTGATTATACCCTTTTTCCTGCTACTTTTGGGGGCCTGCCTCCACTCCTCCTTCCTGGTAGCAACAGCAAATATGTCTCTGCTGAGTGAAATATAGGAGATTGTAGGAACTGAGCATTCAGAAGATACTGGAGTGTAGCTAGCAGTCCTTGCCCATCACGTGAAGCACCCAGACATATGAGGTCGAAGTCTCTCAGTCTGGAAGTGTATGAGCTTTCCTTCTACTAGAAAGCATTAGTAAGCCTGATGCTTGCTTTGGAGAGGCATACATGCCTTTCTGTTGCTTGGACTGGAAACTGACTGGGGATCTGTACTGATTCCCACTGGGTTTGAAAACACAAAAATTAGATCTGTTGAACCCCTTTAGAGGATGAAGGAAAGGTTTCCTGACTTGCTTCTTATCACCTCCTTTTTAAAATGAAGGTATAACGTTATTTCATTTCAACCAATATGCACTGAAGGGTCATGTCCTGGAATAGTATGGAACTGTAGAACAGGACTGATGCTATGCTATGCCCAGAACTCAGTACTTCACTATTTTTTAATTTTTACAATAAAAAATTATTTTATTAAACACAAACATAGCAAACAAAAAAAAAGGAAAAATAGCAATACATATAATAACTAAGACAAAACCTAACAATGCTAAGAATACTAACAAAACATAACTCAATATAATATAACGTAACGTAACCTAACTACAAATAACTAAAAAAAACTGGTTCCCATCTCATTGTGAACAGTCCCTATTATTTAAAGAGTTACACTTAAGTATGAAATCCTCCCTTTTATACCATAACTTATTAGTTGCTACTAATCATTTATCATTATAATATATGCTTAGCTATTTTATTTGCTTCCAAGGAAGATGGCTATTAATGTATTCTATATTTTATGTAAGTTCCAATAATACAGTATTATCCTATAATATCAGTCATTGGACAAAACAATAGCACTAACCATCAACAATAAAAAACAATAATAAACATCAAGAGTTAATAATAACCATCCAAATGAAGAATAAAAGATAGCCTTTTGAAGCAACACTCAAAATACATCTTTAAATTCTAGTTTTACATCTTCATTCTGCTTTAAACAGTCATTCAATCACTTCTATTCAGACACAAATTCATTTTGTGCTCTGCCTTTTAACCTGTATTAAATTGCCCATTTCAGCAATTCCCATTAATCTACTTAACCACTCATCCACTGTCTGTAAGTTCATTTTTTTCCCAATACTTTGTGCATACTAATCTTGCTACTAACAGCATATGTTGCACCAACTTATGTTGTTTCTTGTCCATAATTTTATCTTCTTCCCAAATTCCTAATAAATACAATTCGGGTTTTCTAGGTATTTGAGACTTCAATATCTTTTGCATCGTATTTTGAATCTTTGTCCAGAACTATTTAGCTTTATCATATGTCCATCACAACATGGTCCTGGCACTTCCAACATTCATTTTTCATCTCTTTGTACATCTCAGCTAAATTCTCTGGCCTGAGGTACCAACGATACATCATCTTGTAGCAGTTATTTTTTGTCTATAGCTTTTCCCATTGTTCCATATGTATATCATATACAAAATTCTTCGCCCAACTAATCACATATTTCTTTGTTTGTTCTTATTCCATCTCAAATTTCAACAAAAATCTATACATCTTAGCAATTAAAATGATCATCATGTGAGGATAGCTGTAATTTCAAGTCAGATTTGGTCATTTCAAAATGTTTAGTCTTCTTATCTTCTTTAAATCTTGTATATAATTTTCTATATGAGAGCCACTGCAAATTAAGACCTTCATCATGTAGTTGTTGTAATGACTTCATATTATAATTTTAGTCTTGTTTCTCTAATAGGTTATAATATATAGACCATTTTTGATCAGCTCTCATTTCTGTTCTATAAAAAGTCTATTGTGGATATATCCACATTGGGATTTTTGGACATAGCCTCAATTTATATTTATTTCAGATCTTCAACTAGGCACGTCTAATTACAATGATTACTAGTGGCAACATTAACTTTAATGATTTTGTACCATAAATATGCATGCCATCCAAATCTTAAGTCATGACCTTCTAAATTCAAAAGTGTACCATCTTTCAGCATAATCCATTTTTAAATCCATGTCATATAAGAGATAGCAAAGTAACTCTTCAGATTTGGCAAACCAAGGCTACCTCATTCTTTTGAATCCTGCATAATTTATATCTCACTCTGCATTTTTTACTTCCTCAGACAAATCTTGACAAGTCCTTTTGGTGTTCTTTGAATGGTGTTTCTTTACTCAGAATTGGAATTATTTGAAAAATTTAAAATCATTCTTCAAAGGACATTCATCTTTATTGTTGATATTCTTCTTAGTAAGTATAAATTCAATTTTTGCCATTTATCCAAATCTTTCTTAATCTCTTTCCATGTCTTCATATAACTATTCTCACATAATTGACTACATTTTCCTATTAAATGGATGCCTAAATATTTCATTTTCTTTTCAACTTTAAAGCGAGTTTTTAATTGCAGTTCGTTCATTTCTTGAAAATTCACTTTGTCAGAATCTTAGTCTTATTGTTATTTCTCTTTAAACCTAAACTCCTTTAGTTTTTCCTGCAACTTCTGTATCAATTTCAATGGTTCTTCCAACATACTCAACAGATCACCAGCAAAAGCTCTCAATTTAAATTCTGCTTTTCTAATCTTAACTCCAACTACATCAGCATCTTGTCAGATTCTACAATTCAGCACTTCCATTGCTAAGATGAATAACAAAGGAGACAGTGTACACTTTTGTTGTATCTCCATTTACTGTAATTTTTGCTGACTGAGTTGTGTTTATCAATTTAATCCAGGTCAAAAAATTTTGACCAAAATTCAGCCATTCAATAACTTTACAGAAATTGCCAATTCAAATTATCAAAGGCTTTTTCTGCATCCAGAAAAGCCAGAGTGCTTTGTTTGTCATTATGGCATTTAAGATATTCTATTACATCCAATACAATTCCAATATTGTCTTTCATTTGTCTTCTGGGTAAAAATCCAGACTGGTTTTCATCAATGTCCTTCTTTAACAGTTTCTTCATTCTTTCTGTCAAAATCAAAATCAAAGCAAAAATGTCATAATTATTATTCAACAAAGAGATTGATCTAAAATTCTTCTGTAAAGTTGAATCTTAGCCTTACTTCGGGATCAATACAATATTAGCTTCCTTCCATGAACTAGGGATTAATCCTGTTTCAATCACATAGTCCATTACATTTTGTAAAGGAAATAGCAGCTTCTCCTGTAAGACTTTATAGTAAGGGATTCCAAATCTGCCTGGACCTGGAGTCTTTCCAGACTTCAATTTTTGGATGGCATCCGTTATCTCTGAAATTGTAACGTTTCAATTAATCTGTTTCTCCTCTTTGTCAATTTTGGTAGTTGTTATCTTGTCAAATAACCTTCTGTCTTAACCTCTTCAACCTGCTTATTTGAACATAACTTTGAAAAGTAATCATGAAAAATCCTTCATAAGTCTTTATTCTTAGTAAATTCTTTCTCACCTTCTCTTAGTTTTAAAATCATTCTATTCTGCCTTTCTTTCCTATGTCTATATGCAAGCCATCTTCCTGGTTTATTTGCATATTTGAAGTTCTTCTGTTACAGAAATTTCAATTTTTTTTCAAGATCCTCCATAGTCAGTATTGACAACTGATTTCTGAAGCTTTAACTGCTTTAGAATTCCTTCATCTTCTGGGAATGTCTTTAATATATCTTCTTTAATCTCTGTTTCATCCAAATTCTTCTATATTTTCTACATTTCCTTCCTTTTATGATTTTTATTTAGTTGAATGAAATATCCTCTCATATAAATCTTACTTGCATCCCAAACAGTTCTAATATTGATTCCTTTATTTAAATTCCTTCCAAAAATTTTTGAATTTCCTTCTTTAAGAATTACATCCTCCTTCAAAAATAGACTTACGGTATTTAATCTCCATCTAAATACCTTACTTGACCTTTTAAGTCTCATCATCACAGTACTATGGTCCAAAAAGGTCTTAGGCAGTACCTCAATTTTATAGATCTTATCAGTCCAAGTTTTAGAGATCCATATCATATAATCCCTGAATGGGATTTGTGCATGTCAGAAAAAAAAGGTAAAGTCCTTATCATTTAGATGCTTCACCCTCCATATATCCAGTTTGTAAATTATCCATCAACTCAAAAAAATCTTTAGGTAGTCGACCTTGTGTTTTCTTTATATCCCTTGGGGAAAATCTATGGACCTGTGGAGTCACCACTATATTCCAATCTCCCATTAGACACCAACTCTTATAAGACATTTCTGATAACATCACATTTAGCTTCCGAATTAACATTCCTTTCTGCAACATGGGTACATAAACCCCACCACTACCACCACAATTTTATCCCCATTTACAGTAATATCCATCCCTACCAAATCTTCCTTCTCTATTTAAAAAAAAATCTGGTTTGGAGACAATTTAGGTCTTCCATACAAAACCAAACCATTTTTCTTCAAGTGTCCAGCTGAGATGAATTCTTCACTTAAGTCTTTTTTGTACTATGTATTGTTTTTGTATTTTTTTATCTCTATTCCAAATATGAGTCTCTTGTAATCGAATAATGTCCAAGTCCAATTTCTTTAGGTAATGAAATATCTTCCTTTTCTGAGGAGTATTATCTTTGTTTATAATTCAAAGTAAAAAATTTATAATCCATTTTTAAGCTTCAAATAAAGAAAAGTGCAGCTTAGTCCCTACATCTGTCATAGCTGAATCCTCATCTTCTTTATCTTGAGTGGCCAAAATGACTGCTCCTTTTTCATCAAGATCTTTGAGCTCCTCTTCTATTTCTTGTTGATCCATTTATTTTTCAAAGTCATTCTTAAATCTAAATCATTTACCTTATCAAATTCATTCTTTCATTGTTATAGTTGAAAATCACACCTTCCAGACTGTCCCAATTGAAAGAGATATTCTTTCCCCTAAGAATTCACCCAGAATTTATAATTTTTCCTTTTCCTAAGAATTTGAACCAGAATTTCTTTCAAAATGACATGTGGATCATCCTGAATTTTCTATGTTGTCTTCTCATGAAGCTCCAAAATTTGCTCTCTCAATTTTCTGGATGAGAATTGAATTACTACATCTCTTGATACTTTCATCCTTCTTGCATATGCAGAACTGACTTGATATACAGCAATTATATTATGTTCAATATAGTTTTCATTTCCTCCGATATATGCAAATACATATTTAATTATCCTTGCCTGTAAATTCTGTTCTGAAAGACCATGGATTCTCAAATAATTTTCTTTTTGTTTAAAAAGTGCCATTATATCCAATTATTTCTCTAGCTCTTGATGTGTTCTTGTCTCCAGTTGGGTAGTCTTAACTTCCAGGTCTTTAGTTTTTTCTTGTAAAGTTGCAACTGTCTTCTTGTTCTCTTGGACTTCTGCAGTTGTTTTTTTTCTATCATCTGTTGCATTTTTTCAACTTCACGTGTCAACTGTGTTTTCACTTCATCCATCTTATTTTCCATCTTGTCCATCTCCTTTTCAGAGGAAAACTTAAACTGCCTGAATTCTGCAGTAACTCTAGCAAAATAATCAGGCATCTTGCCTTCATCAGCTGAGTCCTTCCTGGTTTCCATCTTCTGTTTCATTGTAGAAGCCATCATTATTTTATGAAGGAAAGAAAAAATCTTCTATTTTCTTGCAGTATAACTATTTCAAGGCCATCTATTATTCACTGTATTCCCTTTTCTTTATTTTCCCCTCATCTGTTCCATAACACAGATAAAAACATCAGTTCATCCAAAAACACTCTCAGGAGCATAGAAGTTGGCCCATTGCCAATCAATATGGAAGCTGACAAAAGTTCCTTTGAAAAGCAGGTGTGTTATCTGATCCTTCATGATTGCTGTAGCATTAGTAACGTTAGTCCTTTTGGCTGGTATTTTACAGGTTGGAGCAACAGGAGATGACTTAGGTTAGCATGGGGTACAGTTGAGACAGGAATCCTGGCTGATCAAGTGGGCTGACCTTCATAGTTCTATTAGTACCAGTGAATCCACATCTCACCATACCCCTGGTATTTGGTACTAAAGACTCTTTGCCAAACAGGGGCTAAGATTGTACTGTCTGAAAAAACAGCATTTGTGCAGTAGGTATTGGTTGTAAAGAAAAGGGCAAAGTAAAGGTAGACAGCATGAGTGGGAGCTATATTCCACTTGATCCTCAGGGGATGATGGGATGGAGCCGAAGTGATATGCCTGCTATGGAGAGAAACTACCTCAAAATTGCTGCCGCAAGACACACACAGGAAATTCTGTGGCCTCTGAGGCTCACTCCTGATAGTATCAAAGGCATACACATGATAGGTGTATTTGCCAGCTTGTTTCCATTAGGTGAGAGGGGAGCTGAGTGAGCAATTCATCTCTATTTCCCTCCAGAATGATCACAGCCGTAACACAACACTTAAGCAGCTCACTGCCCTCCTTCAGTGTACCAGCTAGCTGCTGTTGTGCCTCAGAAGCTTCTACAGTGCTGTCTAGAGGATCAAAAGCAGGGTTTGCCTCTCCTTCAATGGAAGGATGACAACCCATCACATGGCTGACTTAAGCTGATGGTGCTAGGGCAATCACTGCAAGATGGCAAGTATGGAGTGCCCTGGGAGGGAATAGGTTGATATCATGGTATGTATGTGTATGAAACTGAGCTGTTTCAACAAGTAACAGAGACTGCGCTGGAGTCTCAGAACACAAAGTAATAGCCTTGTATTTGGATAGCTGAGGCTGTTGATCCCTTTGATCCTTGGAGCACCTAGTAGTTGTTGCGGTGGCTTTTGGACTGGAAACATGGTAGGAAAAGTACAACAGTAAGAGATGCAATGGTGGAGGGAAAAAAAGCTAATAAAAGGCCTAGCCAACTAAAGTGGATGAGGTTGAAGAGAAGGTAGGCCATGGAAGAAGGAAGTTTTAACACACAGTATATCTCTCCCTGGGACAAAAAATACTGTGGAAATAAAAAAGCCACAGAATCTGTCCAGTTTTATTTGGAGAGAGAGAGACAGAGAGACAGAGAGACAGAGAGAGAGAGAGAGAGAGAGAAATCACAGACTAGGAAGGAACAAAAGGAAGCAGAGAGAGAATGACACAAGCAGAACAGAATGTAAAATAAGCTTAATCAAATACTCAGGCTGAGGAGAAGCTGAAGTCTATGACCAAGAGAAAGAACGGGGGAGGATCCTGACAAAATAAATCTAAGATCTCCCGAGAATAAAATGACTCCTGCCTTGCCTGAGGCAATGGAATATATCTATAGGTGAATGGGTCCTTTCTGTATTTTGAGTTTGAAAGACTGCTGGATCCCGTGGAGCACTTTTATTTTTTAATCATGGATAGAAGATAAAGCAGTTCTACACCAACATTGGACTTCTAATGTGGTAAAGACAGGACGGTGGTTCAATAAACTGAGTGTAGCCTTACCATTCTGGTCCGATCTTCTGAAGATGAGGAAGACTTCCTTTCTCGCTGAGGCCCAGGGGATTTCTGCAATGCTTTCACATTGGTGAGGGAGCCGGGTAAGGATGCAGGTGGTGTGGCGGACAAACCAGTGGTTGAGCCTATATTTGAAATTAAAAGTCAAAAAATACTTCTGGGTTTTTGAAGACTTAAATATGTACTGGTGGATTGACTTCATTTAACAATAAGGGAAGAAACTGTGCTATCAATGCAATCTCTCCAAACATCAAAAAGTATTTAAATGTAAGTATAAAGGCTTACAAAACAAGTGCATAATCCTGCATTTCACAGTGCAATCCTAGCTCACTTGATTAAATTATAAAATGCTTACTGATCTGTCTGTGGTTAGGATTTGGACTTTAAATCGTGAGATGACAGAATAAGCTTGATCAACAGCAATAACTGCACCTTATATTCCAACTAGTTGTCAAATTACTAAAAAGATACTGGGACACAGTGGAAAAGATATTAGTTGGGGTTCAGGCCCTGTTGAAACAAATGAGCCCAAAGCTCAGGCTTGTTTGGATGGAATCCACTGTCTCTTTAAGAAGGGAAAACATGGCTAATCAAAACAGATATATTGCATTCAGATTTGCCTAACTTTTAAAAAGAAACTTTAGACTATTTAATTTAATTCTGCATATTTTCCAGGCTTGCTGCCACTTTTAGGAATCTGACAATAGTTGGGCATGCAACCAACTTGGACTCCAATGGAAAGATCACAACTGAAGGCTGGATCCAAACAACAATAAAACTCAATTTTGTAAACCCAGGAGAACTTTCAACTAGCTTTTCTTAAAAAGGTAGTCTTTTCTTCTGTTCTGGACTAGTTTTCCTGAAAAGAGCTCTCCGGCAACACTACATGGTGAAAACTTTGGAAGTTAAGGGGAAAAAATGGGCAAATATTTTTTCCATAATAGTAAAGAGAAGGGTATGAACCAAAGATACCACAAACTGCTGTATTTTGTGCTCAAGTCTGTACAGATTTCAAAGGTTCTGTATACGATGATGGCACACAAGAATCATAGTATATTTTAGCTCTTGAAAGAGTTCTGCCAAAGTAGATATAACTAAGCAGAAACTGCCTTCTGCTATGTAATCTCATTTTCATAAAGGAATAAAAAAATGTAGACTTTGAGATAAGTACTCTCTCACATTCACTTGAGGCCACAATAGTAAAAATTTTGTCTAGATAACATGGTATCAGAAGTTTAGGATTCGAGGATTAGGTAATGGTGAAAGATCAATAAAACTGCCTATAATGTAATTTAAGCTTGCAACTACAGCAGACCCTCCGTCTCTGCAGGAGTTTGGTTCTAGGACCTGCTGTAAATGGCAAAAAATGTGAATGACCGCATATTATATTATCATAATATTATTAAATGGTGGTGATGTGTGTGGATGGTTCAGCATATCTGCATCCATGTCACTGCCATTTTACATATAGGATGCAATACGGTCACTGGAAATCACAGATCCAGAGGGTCCACTGTATTTAGTGCTTAGGATTAGCATGTTTAGGATTGCCACTGTGTGAACTAACACTTTCAATTTTTCTCATACACCCTATAAAGAATGAGTGAGAGTTTCTCTCCCAAGTTCTATAGGACAGGAAAAGCCCCCTTTAAAATCTACCACAAGGTCCCTGCATTTTGTTTTGGCCCCAATCTTCCCTTCCTTTTCTTTTTGAAAAACTAGATGTGACCTTCTGGCCACTTCTGGTTTTGTTCTGGGGGACTTGTGCAGGCTGTACTGGTCCAGGGACTAAAACTCGGCTTCTGGAGTGCATAGTATGCCTACCACTTCTGCAGCAGGATAGGTGTCCCCCTCTCCATCTCTGCTTTAGTCCCTTTACTTTTTTTATTATTAAAGTCTCTCATTTCTTGTAATGTATACTTACTTTCCTTAGGCCTTGCATGCATCTATCTACCTACCTATCTCTCAGACTATTTAGAAACTGCTTTTTAGTGCCAAACCCTCACAAAGTAAAGAAAAATGATACAAGATCAGATAGGTGACTGACACAAGCCATTCACAGACTTCAGATAAGGTTACAGTGATGATAAATGTTTTCACGGCCTTCTTAAAAGGCCTGCATTGAAAGACCCAAGCAGATATCCATGAAAGCAAAGTTCTATAAATATGGAGCCATGCTTGAGTTCTCATGATTGCCAATCCAATCTAAACCAACCTCTCTTCCTGCCTCTGATGCTTCCTTACAGAAGTCCCATTGCGGGCTCAGGAAAACTCAGCTCCACATTTCTGCACTGATGCTTTTGTTTTCCCTCCTCTTTGCGATTTTCAAGTCTGCCCTTCCAATCTCAAAGCAACACAGAGTCTACTGTATTCTTCTGAGTATTTCCAAACTGCACACTTCTCTGAAATTTCCCAATGTAAAGAAAGAGCTCTATATTAGGGTAAAATTACCACTGGAAAGATACAACTAACACAGGCTAAGGCTGGAAATTTATCTAATGAAGGCTAGTTTTTAATGAAAATTTAATTCTACTTCCAAATAATGTAAGTGACATTTAGAGACTATTCACAGTTTGCCCAACCTGTCATCGTGCACTTTGGGGGGAAATAATACATCAAATTTTGGAAGAGAACACTGGGCAATCAGTAAAATGCTCATCCTACATCAAAATGAAGACTATGGTTGTGGGATGGTAAAAGGAAGGCACTGTTGCCTCAGACATTTATAGACTTCTCCACTCTCAAGTATAAACCAAAATCTTTTTCGTTTGCATCACAGAACATGAAATTACATTTAAAGAGCTTTTATTGCTGTTTAGTTTGTTACGCTACTTTCATTGAACTAATGTGGTGACATGTTCCTTGGTACAGATGGAGAAAAAACTGCAGAGGGGCCATAACTGAAGCTTTTACATCCTGTCTTTGTATAGACTATGCACTGCTACATGCGTGTGTTATACATCAATTCAATAAACAATCTGGCAGAGAAAAAATAGTCTCTGAACATGCAACTCTGTAGTGAACCATGGCCCTGGTTTTGCCTATGTAAACTTAGGTTGCTTCCAGACTTACTTACATTTATGAGTGAGACTCGTAGAAATCAACAGGCTGCTAGTTTTACCTAAATGGAACTATAGTGATTCCAATGGGCTATTCTAAATATGTCTAAGCTCTCTGATCTATGGAAGTTTCTTGTCTTTTCAGTGAACAAACTAATACACACTTCAGTCAATGTCTGCACTGTACTGCAATATATTCCATTAGTATCCAGATTAGTCACAGTCCCAACATATCATCAGGATAAATCATATACCAGAGAATTAATTAAACTGTCAGCAGAAGCTTTACTACCTTGAAACAGTACTTTGAAAGATAGTGTTAACTGAGGAAATCTCTCTCAGGCATTATGTTAAAATTGATGATCAGAGAATTTACGAATATTTATCAAACTCCTAAAACCCATAAAAGACTTAAGATTAATCACAAGAGAATGGTTCTTCTGCAATTCAGGGTACAAGTGCCAACTTTTTTACTGAAATTCACTCCTATAACTAACAGCATGTTGTTCTATAGACTCTGAAACTGCATAAAATGTTTATTTCCATGCTAGAGAAAGCACCACCTGCTGATTCAGGAAAGATCAGCCTACTGTTGTATATATAGGAGCAGGCCACAATGTTACTTGTATCAGCTGGCAGCCCTAATCTAAGGAATCTTTTGGAGCACATAATGTTCTCCATAGATTTTAAATACATTACAGTATCATTCCTATTCACTGCAACTGAACCTTACGACAAGCAACGCTTATTTTTAAAGGCAGCATGGAAATTTCATCTCTACAGTGTATTGCTCTAGAAAATTTAAGTGAGTTTAATAAGGGTAAGTGAAAATGGGTGAGTGAAAAAAGCACATTCAAAGCATTCCAGCCAGGCCAAGCCAAAAAAACAACAATAATAACAACAACAAAAACCCGACAGTGTTTTGATAAACTCACACACTTACATACACACACTGTGAGGGTGAAGCACAAACAGCATCTGTGGTTTTATTTAGCTTGATTTGGGTGAAAACGAGAAAGAAGAGCCCAACTACCTCTGAACACTGGGCCAGGCTCAAAATCAAACACTATCTCACTGGGGACAGAATGGAGGAGGGGACTGGGAGTCCGGGATTGGTATTTCCGAAGGCAGCGCATCAGCTGGTTCATAGGGGCTGTTAGAGAGAAAGAGACGGGCAGGCAGAGACAGGAAGACAGACACACAGAAGAAATGAAAGTCATGGGACATAACTAAGGTGCTTTGACTCCTAGGCATAGATCGTTTATGATTTTGCAGAGGCGAACCCCCATCTGCCCTTTTAATCCCCCTCCCCCAAAAAGAACAGCATATGTTCAAAAGATTGGGAATTGCCACATATTATCAGATGCCCAGCAGAGAGCTAATTGACTAAGTTGTAAACTGACATAATAGTACACAACAGTTAAATGTTGGACAGAATGGGCAAAACTGTTCAAAAGTCACAGCTACCCACACATACATGATACTCAAAATGGGCAATGTATTAACTGGCAAGGTTCATGGTTTTAGATCATACTTTGGACCTCACAATTGCAAAGTAGTAGCCAGCTTACTGAATATAACATGGGGGGCAGGGGGAGGACACAGGGGAAGCAAAATCCTGAGTCAGACAAGATCATTCTTAAGTAAAGTGAAGTCATAGGCAAATGGGTTAAAAAGGAAGAAGAAAAAAACCATAAAGGAAGCCATGGAAAGCAAAAAGGCCAGCTGGTTAAGGACACATGCTTTCCTCTGTTATATGGTAAAGCCCCTACTGCACACTCAAATGATGAAGAGCCAAGTCAAAAGCTTTAATGAACACTGCCAGCCAGTTAGCATTTGAAGTTCTACCCCAAACAGGTTTTGCAGCAGTAGCAGCGGCATCCACCAAAGGCATGTCACAGGTTGGAAAAAATACACATATATACAGTGACAGTCTTGCTACTGAAGTTTAGTTTTGGAAAGAACTGGATCCACTCACGCAATATTGATTCAAGTCTGCTGCACCCTAAATGTGATACTCATCTATGAAACACATTTAAATCTTATGACTATTGTTTATCTTATGACTACTGTAAATCTTATGACTATTGGTTAATTAAAGAAATTTTACTCAATTAACCAATTAAATAATCAATTAACTTTACACGCATGAACAAAAACAATCTTTCTAGAAACATAAGGATTCTTTGCTTTTAGGCAACATTCACATCTGTTGCAGCAGTTCCTATATGAGGAGAATGTTTTACCACTGCTTCTTTCAAGTCATCATCAGGAGGGAATGTCTCTTCTGAGCTGTTGCATACTACCTGCAACTTCTGCAGGGACTCTCATATGAAGCTGATGGGATGGGAGACTGATATCCACTGATTCAGTTGGTCAAAATCTATTTAACTGATTTAATTCATCACCTAGTTGAATACATGAATCTTTTACCACCAGGAAAGTCAGATGTGGTAAAGATGAGTAGACTGGCAGTACCCATTTCCTCCTCAACCTTAATGCATATCAAACACCCATGTGCTGTGCTTTGAAAACAAGAGGGATTTCTCTAGGCTACCCTAAGCAAGAAATGGCCTTGGATTGCTTTCTGACAAATGCTATTGGCTTACAGGCTCTTAAAAATAATCCTTTGTTGGGCATTACGATAGAAGGATAACCAGTTTGGGGGTTTTAGGACAAAAAGGCCAAGCAGGATAAAACTGAAGGCCTCTTTATCTCCTGTTGTTATCTCTGGTTACCTACCAAGAAAAACCACTGGCTACCACTTTGCATGCCACCATCCCCTCCTGTTAGCCCACAATGAAATGTTAATCACTGAAACTTTTATTGGATAAAAGCTAAATGTCACAGACAGGCAAGTGTAGCTAAATTTCATTGATATGTTTACATTTCTCTTTGTGTCTGTATTTTGCAAAAAGAGGTAGTGTAAAGGGAGGAGGCAAAGCAATGCATTTTGTATGCAAGAGAACAAAATTACTTACCTCCCTCTCCTCGCAACCCTTGATCTCTAATCAAGTCCTACAAACCAAAAACAAAACTGTATGCACCTTATTCATGCATTATGGATGTTGCTTGTCACTATTAGGACAGGGGACATAATAGAAATATGATGTATCCTAGAAATGCATACTAACAGCAGCTGTGTAGATACAGCATGCTTTACTATTAACTCACAAAATGGCCACTTGCCTGCCAATACATGTGCACCCAAATAAGATTGCTTCAGGTTTTCTGGGTTTGTCAATCTACTTGTCAAGGAAAAGCTTGGAGGATGAGGAAAAATACATGTTCTGCTCTAACAGAAATTCTTAAAACATTGTTCTAAAGAGCAAGGAGGAAAAGTAAAGACTATTTATCAGAGGTACAGGGAAAACAGTGATAATCAATTAGCAGTGTTAAATAAGAGAGATGTTAGCTTATGGACCAACTTCCATTAATGGACAAGTAGCAAGCTTCTGAGTAATACAGAACTATCAGGCAAAGCAGAAATAACAACATTAGTTAATACTATCTTGGAGGATGCTGCAGGAGTAGCATCTTGCAAGACCAAATCAACTGCTATCCCTGTACTCTCACTTTAAATTAAAAGGACAATGTTTTTAAGCTACTGCGGACAGTATAGAAGGACTCTTGCCAGCTACCTTGGGCTTTGTGTTACAGAAATTGCTACACTTTAAGGAAGGAATGTTCACAGTAAAAATTATTCTGCTTATAGGTATGCATATAGCAAATCTAACACACTAAAACATATTTACCTGTATCATACAGCATATCTGCAGTCACTAAGCTATAATTAAAACATGCAAAGTAACTGGAATCACTGTCTTATGGAGAACTTACTCAGCCATTGCAGCTAAGCTGAGAGAGGATTAGTCTTTCTGTATTTATCACTTCCATTCTGAATGCTCTGGGTTGGTAGCAATGAACAGCAACTCCTCCATTTGCTTAGTCATGGCCATCATCTGTCAGCCTAGCACAAGGCTGATGAAAAGTTAGAAACAAAATATACAAACTTATATTTAAACCTGATTTCTGATTTTATGCATGGGTGGTGAAAATTCAGCATGATTATTAAGAGAATTACCACACAGGTGAGTCTCCCAATCTAGGACTGGCAATGGATGTTCCAAAAAACTGCATCAGTCCATTTAACAAATATCCCTCTCACCCTCCAAAGCACTCAGAAGGGTATGATTTCAAGATAATCTCAGAGAGCCTTCTCTTCTCAAGTTCACAGCAGACAACCACATGCTCTCAAAACACTCTCTGGACCAGAAAAATCACACACTGATCTCTCACACCAACCTATTTTTCCAACCTTGAAACAATCAGGAAAGCCAAATAGCCTCTGTGGAATAAGTAAGGAGAAAGGACTCACAGGCTGGATGAAGTCTATGGACTATTCCTTTTCCTTCCCTGCCTGAAGTGGTACAAGAGAAGGAAGAAGACATTCTGAAAGACCATGCTTAAATTGCAACTTACATCAATGTTGACCGGCTCTATTGTATTGATGTGCACATTGGGTGCAGATGAAGATCGGTCTCGTTGACCAAACTGATTCCGATGGTCTTCATCTGCTTGTCGGAAAGGCTGGGGTATTGGAATGGATTTTGAAGGAGAAGGACTAGGTAGAACTGCTGGCCTGAGAATGGCAAAGCATAAAAATTCAATTAAGGTTTGAAGGGCTCTTTTACAAAGAAAGTAAAAACACAACCTCTACCCATAAGACTACCTATCTGCTGTGATCAGCTAGTGAGGCTCTTCCACACATCCTGTGGCCTTCTGAGGCAGGACTGGCATCAGTATTTGAATCCTCAGGCAACTGCCATGTTTTCATGAATGCTGATACTGGTGCAACATTGAGCCTGTCCATCTACCTGTTTCTTCTCTCTAACTGGTGACCATTTTTCTCTAGCTTAGCAAGAAGCTAAGTCATTTGCCATGTAAAATCTTCCATAAACCCGCACAGTAACACTACAAGATAATTCTAAACTGTGAGAAATATAAAATAGTAGAGGTGGAGGATTACTGGAGGAGTTTGCCCTCCCTCCAGCCCACCCACCAGGAGCATGGGCTCCCCAGAGGTTCCTGCCAGGGATTTTGTGCTGCTGGGGAGGTGGGGATTGAAGGGACAGATAATTGCAAATTCCTTCTGGCTTGAGCCATGCAGAGGTCAGACATGTAGCTCAGAGGAAAAGCAAACAGGCCCCAAAGCTTTTCAGGCAGGGAAGAGTTTGCAACAACCCACTCCTCTGACCCCATACCCCCAGCAGCAAGGGCTGCCCAGAGATATGGATGGTTTTTCAGGGACCTCCAAGGAGCCTGTGCTGCTGAGGAAGATCGACTTATCTGTGGGTCACAGCAAATTATCTAATTTTGGGCCCAAAATCTGCCCTTAACTTGTCAACTTATAGTCAAGTCCATACAGTACTAGCAGAAAATAGCAAACACTTGGAACAACTACTGAGGAAAGTCAAGGAACAAAGTATAAAAGTAGGATTAACATTAATGACCACGAATGATTTATATAACTTTAAAGTGGATGATGAGCACATCAATGTATTTAAATTTTTTCTATACTTGGCCCATTCATAAATCAAAAAGGAGGCTGCAGTCAAGAAATCAGAAGAACACAAGGGTCCAGAACAGAAGCTAAGAAGAAACTAGATAAGATCTTCAAATATAAAGATATGTCATGGAATACCAAAATCAGGCTCAACCATGCCATAAAATCATAGAAATCCATGACTTCTGTATATGATTAGGAAGGCTGGAAAGTGAAGAAGGCTAACAGAGAGAGAATCAACTCATTTAATATGTGTTGCTGAAGGAGAGTTCTGTGGATATCATAACCAGCCAACACCACAAACGGGTCAAATGGCAAATCAAGCTGGATTCCCTCTAGATGCCAAAATGACTAATCTGAGGCTTTTGCACTATAGACAAAGTATGAGACAACAATATTCTCTGAACAAGATGGTAACACTTGGTAAAGAAGAGGGCAGTAGGAAAAGAGGAAGACCATATTACTAGCAGATAGACTTAATCAAGGAAGTTTCAGCTCTGAACTTGCAGGACCTGACCAGAGTTGTTGATAATAAGGAGTTTTGGAGATCTCCAATTCATAGGTGGCCATAAGCAGAAGCTGATTTGATAGCAATGAACAACAGCACATTATCTGAACAAGAGAGGCCAACAAAGTTTCATGGGTCAAAGAATTCTACAATCTGGTGTGATCACTGGGATGGCCAAGTGTTTGCTCTTCACCAAAGGTTTCATTGTTTTCAGGGCACAAAGAGAGGCTTATTTGCTAGTATTTTAGGGCATGGGCAGGTTGCTTGGGAGGAGGCAGTCCATAAGTATCATGGACCTATGCTGTTCACTTTAATGATGATTACTAACACTTTGAATTGCATGCAGAAATAAGTGGTAATCAGAGCAGCTGCTGTAGGACAAAAGTTATATGATCCCATAAATCAAAGGGTAACTCACCAGCGCCATTGCTACCATAGTCTTGTTCAGTTGTGGTAGCAACAATGTTGGGAAGTGATCCTATCACTTCTCAAAAGGTAGGTTCTTATTGAGTATATTACAATAATTCAGTCCAGATATAACTAAGCTATGCACCATGGCTGCTTGATCTGACATTTCCAGGAATGGTAATTTTATCAGGAATGGATACTATAGGTATATTAGCCTAGCAAAGATATTTTTTCCTACAGCTGCAACCTAAGCACTGAGATACAAAGCTGAGCCCACGAACAACCTTAAACCGCTGTAAAAGTTTTCTACCAAATCTGTCTTTGCTTGGCAGGTCAGAGGGATACCATGAGTTATGTTACTAAATGTTGCTAAAACATCCAGCAGAAGCAACAGGGATGTACTTAGAGGTACAGATAATCAACCCATCTATTCCTTAAGTTTTTATTTATTTAGGTTAAGGAAAAATGTCAATGCCTATAAGGCAGAGGAAAGCTTAACAGAAAGCTACCTCTCCAAACAAAACTTTTCCCTTCAGAAAAGAAAGAAAAATTATACAAAGTGAACAGTCAGCCACTATCTCTTCTAATTAATATTTATGTTTGCATACTGGGAAGATTTTGAGGTTGGCAGAATTAATACAGACCTATGGGATTATTACATATTGATGGTTGCAACTTAGAATCTGACAGAGGACGTATAAGAGGTGGTATTGCTGGTTGAGACAATGGGGCAAATATTCGCAATTCTCAAAAGGTTCACCAGATGGGATGCAGAGTTTCGTAACAGTATGAACTCAGAATAAAGAGATTACAATCCCCAAGGCAGATATTGAATCTGTGATGTTGCTTCAGAGTCTGGCATGAACTCATCTGTGTGGTTGCCAAATTTCAAGTATAACACGTGTTCTCAAGTCTACACAGGCATTTGTTGTAAGATTCTTTTTACTTGTGCAAGATAGAGAATTCCTTCTTCAGCATAACTGGGACGCTTAACAATTGACATATACCAGTTTGCACAGGATTTTTTTTCACTATGTTTAACAAATGTTTCTGTATCTTCTGGGTTAAAAGTGAGATTAGCTAGCCCAATTTTTGCTACAATATGATGATGATGCATTTTTCTATCCTGGTAGTACAAGATGTTGTAGTTTGAACAATGGTTATCCCAGCCTGTTGATAAATAATTTTCTAGAGAACAAAGTTCTTTAGCAATTTCAGAGAGTTCCCACCAGGGGGTGACTGTTGAGCCCGACTGCAGAGAAGAAATAGGTCATATCCAAATCCACACTCATCAACAAACGGGGCGGGGGGGGGCAGGGAGAAGAAAAGGAACCTTGTACAGTCATAATAAGAAGCAAGTTAACTTTTTGTATGCATGTTAACATATGATATTCTGTTCTGTTTTTCAGAAATCTCAGAGGTGAATATTTTGCAAGAATAGATTTAATACACCCTTCCACAAAAAATGCCATCTTCACTCTGAGCAAAACGTGGAGCATGACAAAAGTCATTCCAGCTCCAAAATGATGCAACACAAATTAATTTTATTTCAAGTCAGACTCCAGCTCCAAAATGATGCAACACAAATTAATTTTATTTCAAGTCAGACTCTTTTCAAAGAAAGAAAAGTTTGCCAGAGCTGAAGTTTATCAAGTATACTGCTTAAGTAACAGGGTGTAGCATAAGTGGTAAGCAGTAACAGCAGTCTTTTAATATAGTCCAGAACAAATAGACCAGGAAAGAGGAACACATATTTTACAAATGTTACAGTAAACAATTCTAGGCCTTTTCTCTTCCAAAGCATGACAGTTATGAACAGAGGCCTAAATTTCCATCCTTGGAAAAAAGCACTTTAAAAAAAATCTCCATTAGTTATCTCAACTCAGACGAAATGCATGAACCCTGCTTTGCCTCTAATCTCATTTCATTTTCAGAAAACATGCCCCACCACAAAACCCCAAAGTTATGTCCCAATTCTGTATCAGTTATGAAGACGCAAGGAACTCTTCATCACAAATATATGGGACCCTTCTCCCCCCCCGTTTACAAACCACAGCTAGCTTAGGCTGAGCTGCAAGGTCATATTCTGAATCACCAGAACAAACACTTAAACAGACACTGTGTTATTAGAACAGCAGGATTTAATAGCATACCCAGGCAAATCTGAGGGGGCCACTGAAGGGTATGATCCAGATGCTGTGGTGGACTCTCCTATGGAGGACTCCTCCTGTGATATTGGATGGTGTTCAAAGAACTTGGAGACAAACAGCAAACTGTGAGGTAAGAACAAAAACAAATCTAACTTGGGCAAAAATACAGATTATAATACTTAGGGGAACAAAATACTTTTAAGACAAATAATATATTGTCAAATAGAAAAGTTGTGGAAGACACTGCAATCTGAATACAGGTAAATGGGAAATTTAAATATTGGTCAGTAGTTTGGAACACTAATCCAAATAAATAAATTGATTTTGAGACACGTTCAAAATGTTAAGACACCTGGTCTCTACTGGGTCTAAGAAGAGGGCTGCTTATCAAGGCATCAGATGTAAAAGTAAATCATTACATTTGCAATGGACTATTGCCAAAAAAGGCACCTCCTGTCATGTTCTTCCTTCTGTTCCCATAAGATTTGGCTCCATCTATCCATGTAAATGCACTTTACATTTTGCATTTCCACATCTTTCCTTCTCATCATTTGCACTCACCAGCAGAGGAATGTACAATGTTTCATTGCCCCAACCTGGCTGAATGTGCTGGGGTAGGGGGTAACTAGCAAAACAGAAGACTGCCATTTTCAGCAGTAGCATCATCATCTTCATCATCACATTAATTTTATACTGCTTCATACACTAACATTTTGACAAGCATAACATCTCTGTTTTGTACTAAAATATAGTTAATTGTCTGAAATTCTGTTCTGAGAACGATATTAAAAAGGCAGCTTCTTAATGCAGACAGCTAATCTAGAAGCTCCTTTTTTTAAAATGCAAAAAAGAAGTAAAAAGCTTTTCTCTGTGGAAATTATACATTTGATAGCTTTTTCATGCCACCTGACCCAGCCTTTAAAATGGCTTCACTGGCCTCCATTGAAACAGAACCTGCTTCTGCAAAAATTAGCATACAACATGAAGGAATCTATGGGCTCAGTCTGTTTAGGTATTCTGCCATATGCTTATGATGATTAAGACCTAGAAAGGCTACCAGTGAAGGTTTTGTTTTTTTAACCCCATAGCTTTTAGCTAAAAAGAACCAGCCAACAAAAGGATGGTTACTCTATGCAATTAATTTGCTGTTACTTCTCTACTGTCAAGGATAAGACACCTACGTATGAACATGAGGCACTAACCTTCTGCTTACACGGAACTGATGAGACCAAATTGTGGCAGCTGAGCTAATTTTTAGAGTCAGTAATAACATGCAGATTTTAAATCCTGCAGTGTCTCTTGCAACAGCTTAACTACTTCTAGTTCTTTCGAATCCTATCCTGAACATATAAACCTACTTAAGACAATGGGACTCAAAAGGCAATTGACAGTACAATGCTATCATTCTGACAAACAAATATTCTAGATAGGGTCCAAGGACTCACAAGCTTGTCATACCAGAATGAAATTTAGTGTCATTACACGTAAAAAAGAGACACAATCATACTGCCCAGGGTTGTTAATAACCACCATAATCAGATGTAGCAAAATGGGTCACATGTAACACATTTCTACAATACTAAGAGATGAAGATAGTTTCTCTTGTCTACCACTGCATACTAGCTACATTTGTGCAACCCTATGCATTCAACATACTGCTGGCACTCATCCTTAACAGACAAATTTCTCCACTGGCAGTTATAAACATCTGAAACTTCAGGATCTTTTAAGCCAAAGGTGTTTTGATTACTTACTCAAGCTGATCATAATTCACACACATCAGTGGGACCTCTGTACTACAACGCTGGTGAAATTTGTATCCACAAGTCTGACAACGGA
Source organism: Ctenosaura bakeri (assembly GCA_948474755.1). Taxonomy (NCBI): domain Eukaryota; kingdom Metazoa; phylum Chordata; class Lepidosauria; order Squamata; family Iguanidae; genus Ctenosaura; species Ctenosaura bakeri. Next base: position 14,820 of record CAOLHI010003740.1, on the reverse strand, counting down.
AACCCTGGAAAAGCAGCTTTCGACAAAAGTCGCAGAATGCTAAAGTGAAGAAAGTTTTTCTCACCTAGGCCATAAAAAAGAAGGGTTATAAGAAGCCATGCTCTCTTGGAACCACTAATACTGCAACATCACTTCACCAGAGGGGGCTATTTTCAGTTTCTTTTAGTTAACCAGGAAATAATTTCTTTAAAAATACAGTAATGGTCAAGATTTCAACTTTGCTTTTAAATATTTAAAGGCACAGAAGAACATCTGACTGTGCTATTAATAGAATTTAGAGCATATTTAATACAAGTGCCTAAAGAAATCCTTATGTAAATATTTGTGGGTTTTTAGCTAAGAGAATTAAGATTTCTCTCACCTCTGCTTGGTTGTCTGCCTTCAGGCAATTAGACTGACAACTTCATATTTTATATTTCGATTACCATTTAACAAGAGGCACGTTATGAAAGAAAACAGCTTCAGGGTTTAGCAACAAATGACTATTGCACATACAGGGTAACCCAGTTAAATCAGATGTCAGGGACAGTTAAGCGCTATTTAGCACTGAAACATTCATGCAGTGAGAGAAAAGCAGGGCTCAATCTCCTCTATGATTCTGCCACTTTCCCATATGTTGGAATGGTCAAGTGTGCAGCAGGGAGCCTTCTCATGCATGTGCTTCCTGTGTGATTTAGAGCCACCTCTCACCACACAGAGTTCTAACCATTTGAGGGCTGCAGTGCCTCAACAGGGCTCTAGTTTATGAAGACTGAGAGATTTTTATCTGCAACCTTAAATATATTTGTTCGGCATCCAGTTGTAACTTTGAGGCACATGGGTCTTACCTCTCAGCGAGTATGGTGAGGTCAGATTTGTTGGAAAGCTATCCTTTCCAATACTTTTTAATAACTACAGTCCTCCCCCACATTCATGAGTTTAACCTTTGTGAATTTGATTATTTGTGAGATGACCACTTATCTCCCTCCTCATTATCCCCCTTCTACTCCCTGGCCTTTTACCTTGGCAAAAGGCAAGAGAACAGGAGAGGGAAAGGTTTATGGGCACACAAGACTTTTCCCCTTAACTCTCCAGCTTGTCACCTTGTGGATGCGCAGAAAGAATGCAGTGCACGCAGGCAAAATGCAGGAGAATGTAGGGAGAAACATCTTCTCTCCCTCCATCCCGTGCTCTTTGCCTGTGCGGGAGCGCAGAAAGAAAGCAGAGCATGTGAGCGGCAGGCAGGAAAGTGCAGGGGGAAAGACCTTCCATCCCCTCCACTTTCCAGTCCCTCACCCACATAGGCGCATAGGAAGAAGGAAGGCTGTACTGGTGGTGGCAGCCAGGAGAGTGCAGGGGGAAGGTACACATCAACTTGTTACGAACATATAGGCAAAGCTTCTCAGTTTATGATCAATGTAAAGGGGGAAAGATCTTCATATCTTGTAGAATTTCTATTACCATGACTTGCAATAAAGACTCTGCACACACAGAGTTCTGGATTATAAGTAATTTCTATTTAAGCTGTGCTATTCATTTTTTTTAAGAAAAAAAATGTTAATTCAGTTGTGAGGGTGTGTGTCTCAAAATTTCAAGCAGCTGTACAACATACTTTTTGGTTACAGCTAAACACAGTGGAACATGTTAAATCAAAGATTTACATATTTTTTGATGGTTAGCAGAATCTGTGACTTAAAATCTGTAGAATGTGAAAGTCAAATTTTTAGTATTTGTTTGCTTCACTAAAGATATAAGGAAACAAAGGAAAATGATCATCAAATGCTACAGAGCATCACCACAGTTCCTCTAGGTAGGGGGTTAGAAGCTATGGATGCTAGTCTATGGGGAAAGAAATGCTCAAGTATCTAAAGGAATGCTCTTCTTTATGGGACTATTTTCCTCAAGTTCCAGTGAATACATCAAACATTAAGAAATTAACACAAAGATCATATTTTAGAAGCTCTAAGTCAAAGAATTCTATATGATCCCAAAATAACTGGCTTTAACCAGACTTCATTTATATTGCGCTTCCTTTCATCTAGTTGTAACTGTGTGTTTGCATCAATGATGCAACCAGCACAGTTTTGGGGAATAGGTTTATTAGCTACCTGCTGGGGCACAGTCAGCAGAAGAAAACCAATCACATTCTTTTAAAACACAGAAACACATAACTAGGAAATTATCCCTGGTATTTTTAAAAATCTCATAGCACACTGGTATTTTATTAAATCCTTCCTGAGAATATTACAACTTCTAAAGAATCATTTTTTATTGACAGTAAACTGCTCTCAATCATTGACAATTGTCATAATCCTTTATGCAAGTACGACATCAGCCCTGAGATTACCACAATGCGGAAACAGGCAACACGATTATAAACAGGCCTTCCAGAAAGGAATGACGTCTAGTTCAACTTTTACCTTAAAGCAGGATTCTTAGGACAACAGGCCTACTGAATATGATTGTTGTTGTGTGCTTTCAAGTCCTTTCTGACTTAGGGCAACTCTAAGGTGAACCTATTACAGGGTTTTCTGGGACTGAGACTATGTGACAGGCAAAGGCCACCCAGTGGATTTCCCTAGCTGAGTGGGGAATCGAACTCTGGTCTCCAAGGTTGTAGTTTGGTGCTCAAACCACTACATCACGCTGGCTCAGCTACTGAACATACTGATACTTCCTCCCCCGCAACAATCTCTTTATTCAAAATTAAATACTAGCTCTTCAGCCGTTGAGGGGAGGACATGAGCAAACTCAAATTTAGCTAGCTCTTTGGGGAGCCCTACAAGTCTGTCTGTCCTTCTCTGACTGATAAAAGAACAAACTTGCATTTTCAAAAGCATCCCATTTGGATATCAAGATAGCTTTGCAAAAAGATGGTCCAATGACAATGGTTCATCTGTTAAAAATAATGCTTTAATCTTATACAATCATCTTCCTTTTCAATCCTCCATATTATATATATTATCTCTTTTTGTTAAAACTGGGGTGCACTAAAAAGGGCACAGAGGAGACATTGCAAGTGTCAATGTTAGAATAAGTCTTCCATAGCTTCATCATTTCCAAATGCAAAGGGTTCACAATGCCATTTAAATTACCTTTAGGAAGGAACAGAAATATTAATAAACATATAAAGGAGAATCTTTACTCTCCATTTGAATCCATGTTGCACATTTATTCCCATCACCACCCTTAACTGGGATATTTGTTGAATCAAAATACCCCATAACAGCTTACTTGACGAGTTATGCTTAGTACACACCTGTTGACTTGTAGAACACTGACAGAAAACGAGACTACTACTCTGTATCTGTGGCTGCAGTGTGGGGCAAGTGCTATTCAGAACATAAACTCTTCTCAAAAGCCAACAGGTATCTGCACGCAAGGCACATACCATTTCTTCAGTGATTTTTATTGTTTCCCCCGTGGTAAACCCTGTCCCGGGGTCTACAACTTTGATATAAAATTGATTTAACCCACCAGAGAGGTCACCCAGATGCCCACGTAGGCAGATCTAACGCACCAGGTCAGACCAATAAATTTCCTAGTCACATAGCCACAGGAGATCTCATGTTGTGATAACCCATGGTGGACAAAAGGTCATCAACCTTTAAGGAGTCCACTTGAAGGGAGTAAAAGGAAAGTTAGGCACTGGAAGCAATAAAACCTTATCAAATCGATCTCCAGAAACCCACACTGCAGCCCCAACGTGGAGGAAGATCCTGTTACTGGGATGACACCTTGTTATCTTCTGAAAAATGCCAGGTGTGGAGTTGTTTTTCTTTTCTGTCCCTGTTTGTTTTCCCTGGGAGAGGATTTGCCTTCAAAGTAATTTTTTCCTACAAATAGTCCCTGTTTTTGGGCTAGTTAGGTTAGGTGAGGCAAGGAGAAGAAGAACGATGCCTCTCGGTCATACCAACTGACTGGTCCACCCTCCTGATAGCTGCGCGATCTCCTCAGCATCTCTTCACTGAGCTGCTATTCAACTGCTGCTTCCTGGACCAAAGACTACAGGTAGAGGTGCAGTATCACTCAAGACTACGAACGCCTCAATAATCCCTCTACCTTATTTCCACTCTTATTTCTTTTAGCCCTTGGACACGTGTGTGCTTGTTTGTGTAAGTGCGAGCTATTACTGTTCAATAAAGTCATTCATTGGACCTTTTTTGTGTGATTTCTGACTGAGCCTGACCCTGTAAAAATTGGGTAAAAGATCTTGTTAGGTTACCCTGCCTCTCACATCACTGTTGCTTATGCTCCGTTGAGCTTATTTGCCCATCACTTGGAGCATACTGAGGTGTCCCTCTGGGACCCCCAGGTTTTCCGGGTAACATTATAAAGCTGGTATTAGGTAGCTACATTTATAATGGTATTATATATGGCTTGTCCAAAGCCCATTTTACTCTCAACAACAAGTGTGAGGCAGGTTAGACTAAGAGAAACTAATGGCCTACAGTCAACCAATGAGTTTCACAGCATATAGCGGGACCAAATTCCAATCCAGTCCACTATAAATATTACACCACACTGATTCTTGGATGTGATTTTTTTGATTTGTAAAGACAAGTAAGACAAAAAGTGATAACTTACAAAGTTGTGTGTTGTAAGAGGCACATTCTCTAAGACTTCCACATGTAGCTCCTCTCCTGTCAGCCAGGAAATGTCTGTGTCCCAACCAATTGGTTTCTTCTCCCTGTCATACAAATAAGCTCTTTGTGGTTAAACTGCAATCTTGAGACCCAGACTGATTCAAACAGTGAAGATGTTAAAGCAACTGTGGGAACAAATGAAGGGTGTTTTCTAGTCTTCTGCTCTTAAGTGTTTATGATGGAAGACAAATGCATGGATGTAATTCTGTTCTGCAATTCAGCCTTATTAGAGATCCATAGCAGCAAAGAATGGATCACTCAAAAACCTCAAGAGCCTTATTTTCATTCAACAAATATGTAGTTTGCTTTCACATAATTGCAATGTCTAGGCTGAAGCCTTAACTGTACAAGCAATTAAGCAAATTGTCTGTTTTGTTGCTGTGAGCCTTCAAGTTATTCTTCCAAATTATGGTGACTCTAAAGCAACCCTATCATGGGGTTTTCTTAGCAAGAGGGCGTTTTGCCTTTGCCTCTTTCTGAGGCAGAGCAAGTGTGACTTGTGTAAGGTCAACCAGTAAGTTTCTATCACTGAGTGGGTGAACTCTGGTCTCCTGAATTACAGTCCAATGCTCAAACCACTACACCACACTAGCTTTCCCAATATGTCCATGACAATACATTTATGAAGTAAAACCTATTCATTCAGTTTCAGAGTAAGACCAAAGAAAGATTCAACAGATGCAAACATCTAGAAGCTGCCACTACGTAGTATCTACTCTGACCTTCTCTTTAGAAAACCCAAGAACAGAAGCGATGGAAATGGTTCTTCTCTAATCTCCTATGATGTCATAGCCATTTGTATAAGGTATCTAGTGAGGTTTTGACTAGTTGTGCCCTGAAAAATCAAGTATTTATAGCATGAAGAGATTCATTTCTATCTTCACTGAACTCAAAGCAGGAAATAACTCTTTCAGCAACTTTTCTCCCATTCACCCCATCCAGCCCCTGTAACCATGCTGCACACAAACCATACCCATCCTGTATTCGGTAAACAGCACAGCATTCCGGAATTAGGCCTCTCATCATCAGTGCTTTTTTTAAACTCTCCCGGACTGTTACCCCACATCTTGCTGGGACCTGAAAAATCCAAAGAAAAATCACCAGCTTAAGTCTCAGCTTAAACTTATGAGAGGCATTTCTAAACCCATAAAAAAAATATGCTTCCACCTCTCAGAAACAGAAAGATTTTTATTTGTTAGAGAATTCCAAGAAGTCTTGCTGAATAGGGAAAAGTACGGGGAGACTGTCCAACTATAATGTTTAACAGTTGAAACTCTCTATGAATTTGTATAACAAACGTTGATCTTCTCCATAAACCCTTCAAATCCATTCAAGGCCACAGACATCAGCACGATTTCTAAAAGTCCCTGCCATATGTTCTGTTGTTTGTGAAGAAGCATGGACAGAAGAAGACTGTGTAGAATCCAGAGCTTGGAAGTTTTCCTCTTTTTGATTAGCACTGACCAGAAAAAGTAATCTTTCCAAGCTGTGGCTAAATCTACCTGCTGCTTGGAAACTGGCAGCATGAGAAGGCAATCACTATCTTCTAGCTTCTTTAGCTTTATTCTCTCATCCTCTATTGTCTCAGAGGACCATAGTGAAAGCTGCTGCCTAGTAACCACCAGATACCAGCAAGGGATGAAGTTTTCAAGCATGGGTGAGTGACTTCCTGCTGCTCATGTCTCATGGGGTTATTAGTAGAAGCTGCTATAACACCACGAAAGACCAAGAATAAAGGCAGAAAAAGTTATTTGAATAAGCACGGATCCATATGGTCACCATGAAATTTGTGTTCCTTCACTAGTATGATTTTATTTTTAAAAAACGCTGATAAGCTGCTTTGAGGCTAAGTAAGTAAATAAGTACTGCCACTCAATTCCAGTGGCTGTAAATACAAGTTTTCCACGCCATGTTATGCATAAAAGTTATACGGCGGTTAACATGAATTTATCTTCCAAATACTTGAGTGTCCCTTTGTTTTCTTTTTACTGAGATGTGAGAAACATTAAGAAAAGAATTCAGATAGCCTACTCCTTCACTTAAGTTATAGTGGAACACCCTGTTTTTCATCCAGCATTGGTAGAAACACAGGCATGCAGTTTAAAAAAAAAAGCCAGAAAGGTCTTGAGGGAATGTGATCTCTGATTTTTAGCACATTTCCTAGAAGCACCAAGTTTAACCCTTATAAAAAGCAACCTCAATACAGTAAACTCAACTCTAACTGAACTTTCTCCAATTAATAATCTCAATGAGTACTGAACATAAACCCTTCAGCCAAAAAGTGCTGCTGACTGTAACCTTTTCAAGCCAAATAAAGTGGCAATACGTTTAGAGAAAGATACAGTCAGTAGATTGTGCTGTACATGTAACATTGGATGACGCTCTCATCTTTTTCTGTTTATATAATTTTTTTGCTTTGAAGTTGAATAAAAGTAAAATGTATGGAGTGAATTCTAACTGGGTGGTTTCATTTCATGAAGTGGGTAATTATGAAGTTGCCTTTTTATGAGGAAACAATCTGAAAACTGATTTGTATGGCATGTACAGCTATGTAAGACTTCTTACAGTTACTGCATGAAAAAAGAGGAACTTCACTAATGGTCAGGGCTGTTACTCTACATATTCTTGGGCTTTTACTCTCTGTAGCTCAAATGAAAAGGAGGAAGGAGGTATGCTTGCTTGCAATGCTCTGCACAGCACTACTGTAAATAGGTGGTTGCCAGATAGGGCAAAAAAAGAAATTTTGCTTTGCCTCTGACAAACGAGAATCTGTCAAGGGGATCTGAGCAAAGATAAGCTCTAATGTAATTATGGATGATGATTCTAAACAATTCTTTGTAATCAGCACTTTTTGACAACCCACAAAATGTATATCCTTTAGCATTTTTATTGTTGTTTTGCAACTTCAGAGCACACACTTTCCTGGGTCATTCTTTTTATTTGGAAAAAAAATAGTTCACACAGAAATCTGCTTTGTAATGCCATAGGTAAAAAGAAAACAAAACAAAAAAACCACAACTTTGCCCAAGTGTTTTTTAAAATATTAATATGGGAGGTCAGTAATATTTCACACTATGCATGACGGCATAGGTATGTGCAGATGAGACAGGTGTAAGAAGAACTTGGATCAACTATTACCAAAGATCTGTTACAATCTACTTTCACCAATGGCAGGTTTTTCTGCTATAACTTCCTCTGGAGAAACAAAAAATCTGTAAGTGAAAGTATCGGCTTTCCAAGCCACCAATGGTAAAATGCCTTCTTCATCCTCCCTTCCTCTGTTGTCTAAACAGTCTTGAAGCACTGAAAAACTGCCTTGTGGAAACACATTCCTGGGTTGCACATTCACTAAACAGTGAAGACTCCCCACTGAAGACTCTGTCCCATAAATATGCAAGAGAATGAGCTCCAATGAAAATAACAGGACCTCTTTCTAAGTAAATACAAATGAAATCAAGCTGTCAGAAAACTGAGCATACAGTAGAGTGGGAAAGGATGAATTCAAAACAATATAAAATCTTATCAAAATACTTTTCTATCTTGCCTCTAGGGCTGGAAGTTCTAGGTTGACTAAACTATGTATTTACTCCTATTTGTATTTACTCCTATTTGAAGCAAATAGTCTTCAATTCCAACACAAGGGCCTTAAAAACCTTCTAGTAAACCAATCAGAAGATTTAAAAATCTAATTAAAAATGGTCAATATAAGAAAAAAAAATTCTATAGTCAGGTGCATTTTAGAAATCAGCCTCTGGAAGTAGATTTTATGCATATAGGATAGAGCAAGTGAAATATCTGACACTCATATAACACGTAAGAGTCATTAGATCATAGTTAGAAGGGATATCATGGGCCATCTAGTCCAATCTTTGCTTGGTGCAGGATCTCCAGCTAAAGTAACCTCAGAAGACCCTACCGCCTCTCTAGGCAGTTGGTTCCACTGCCAGCCGCTCTTATTGTCCAGAAGTTCCTTCTAATGTTCAATTGAAATCTATTCTCCTGTAACTTCAAACCATTAGACCTTGTCCTATTTTCTGGAGAAGGAGCTAATAGGCCTGCCCTCTTGTATTTAAAAAGTGTTTTTAAAAAATGCTATAATTTCATCCTAAGGTCTTCTCTTCACCAAGCTGAACTCACCCAACTCCTTCAACTGTTTCTCATTTTTTTCCTCCATACTTTTCATCATCCTTGTTGCCGTTCTCTGAACCTGTTCCAACTTGTCTACATCCTTCTTAAAATGAGGAGCCTAGAACTGAATGCAGTACTCCAGATAAGGCCTAACCACCACAGAATATAGTGGGACTATTACTTCCCTTGACTCGGAAACTATGCTTCTATTACTGCAGACTAAAATAGCATTCACCTTTGTCACTGCAGCATCACAGAGCTGGCTCATGTTCAACTATGATCAACAATAATCCCAAGGTCTTTTTCATGTGCAGTAGTGCTAAGCCATGTATCCCCATCCTATACCTGTCCATTTGGCTTCATTTCCACCTGTCCTTTAAACACATCCACACCAGGTATTCAACAGACACAAACCATGAAAAGGGGTGGAAGTTTCAGCACTTGAATCAGACAATATGTTTTTGGCAGCGGGGGGGGGCGTATTCTCTCATAGCTATTTATATCCCACACTCTGTTTACGCAAGTCCAAACCAGTTCCTTCAGTGTCTGACAGGCACTTTTTCTTTAAAAAAAATGTTCTTGTATCAAAACAGAACATCTCGCAGACTCATAAATATTTTCACAGGCTTGTAATCTTTTTGGAATCATTTGAAAGTCTGCAAAAACAAACAGAAAGAGGAAAATGTGTATGCCTTGTTCCATTTGCTGGGTTCTCACCAACTCCTCTGCCACAAGCTCCTCAAATATAAGGAAGAGCCTTCTTTGGGATCAACAGTACAAGCAGAACCATGTACAAAATGCTAAAGAAGAGAGCACTACAGGAGGTTCTGCATATGCATTTTTCCTGTTCTAAGAATGCTACACTGTATTCCAAAAAAGCAATTTCTATTCTTGTGCAATTCTAGTGTCTCATGGAAAACCCTGAATTTATTATGGCATCCAGTTGTAATTCCTTTAGGATGTGTGTGGTTAAAAGTTAAGAAGGAGGACAACTTCTCTCCTTGGCCTAAATTATTTTCTCTTGCAATTTTAAGAGGGTACCTCCTAGAACCATAGGGAAAATGAGTCAAGTTAGCTATATATCAGAAGAAGGGAAGTGCAAATTTAAATCATGAGAAATAATCTTTGAGTTACAAGAATAAATGAGAAATGCTAGAAAATGTCAGCAGATTCATTGCATTTAGATTTGAAAGCAGAAGCCAGAGTTCAGAAAAAGTTATTTTACAGATTACAAGTCCACAAATCACCCAACAAAGCACTAATTCCAAGTTTCCAAGTTACAACAGTAGCAGAGTGTTATTTGGAGATGTGATAAAATTGTGACTAGGAGTTCTAAAGCTGCAAAGGACAAGTTTACTTTTCATTTGCAAGAAACAAGATGTTAGTTTAAGGCTTCCAAAATCAAATCTGTATTCATGTCCCTATGAATGCATTTAGAATACATAGCATTTGTCAACAATCCATTTAAAAAATTAGGTGGAATTATTAAAGTAGGCCAAAAGCAGCTTGCCCATGAATTATCATTCCCTGAAAACAAAAAACTCAACATATTTCTTACAAAGTGTCTTACAACTACTTAATATTAAATTAAAAATATCTATAAAAATTAGAATACAGGATTAAATACTGGATATGAAACTCAGCAGGTTCAAATCAAGTCCAAATTAAGTTATAGTCTCTTGCATACCTAGGAGTATCTAAATTCAATCTGGCTGAATTGTGATCTGTCAGGCATGTTTTGATTGTGCATTCCTGCATGGCAGGGGGTTGGATTCAATGGCCCTTGTAGTCTCTTCCAGCTCTATGATTCAATCCGGCTTCCTTCCAAGTAGACACATCTAGAATTACCCTGTCCAGTGTTGCTAGATTACACTATTCTCACTGAGAGTTAAACACATTCTGAAGTCTCACCCTCTGAAATCAACCAGACTTAAATATTCTTCACTTTCACAGGATTTCACCCAAAACATGAAATCTGTACTTTCTACTGCTGTACTAGTCAAATTCTCCTTGTCATGTCCCTTCTCCCCTCATGCTTAATCTGTCTCCTCTCTAAAATATCACAGCTCCCCTCACAATATCTGTGCCACTGGTGATTCCAGTTTCAGCTTCTGCTACCTCACATCTTATATGTAGCTCCCCTCAACACACAACCAAAGAAAACACATTCTTTCACTCCTTTCCCTTGTTACTGGTCTTCATGGTCTCCTTGGCAACAATAAGCCTTAAATGTGTGCTAGAAATTGCTAGAAAGGGGGATGGATTAACAATGTGCATTCTGCTATTTCTGTGTACTAAAAGTGAGTCCTTGTTGTGCGCTAAGAACATTTTCAGGGGTTTTTTTGGTAGGTTTTTTTTATTTTAGTGTGTAAAAGACTTTTAATTTCTCGCCTCCTACCAAATATATCATCCTTGTTAATTTATTTGATTACAACCTTTTATTTGCTCTGTTCAAGTTTGTTTGTAGTCATGCTCCTTTCTTCCTTTTACTTACAACTTTGTTGTTGTCATACTGTGCTTTATGCCTTCACCTTCACCACCTGTGGCCTATATTGGAACTCATCTCCACCCTGAAACCCATTCTAAAGAATTCTCCAATACCAGTGAGTTCTTACCCATCCAATTCTTACAGCCTTTTTATCAAGGTCCTTCTCCATTTGACTGTCTTGGATTCACTGAGGAAATGCAGAAACTGCAATGTTTGTTATCTGCTTCCAGAGGGTAGGCACAGATGCTCCAGAGGCTGGTAAGGGGTAAGACTTGGGACAATTCATGCTCCAGTAAAAGGAGCAAGTGACCTTGCCTTGTTAGGCTGCAGTGTACTGTCATGAATTCAGCTTAATCAGAGCCTAACTACCTAGCTCTTTCCACAGCAAATCAGTATCCCCATAGAAGTCATTTATACATTTTATACAAGAATTAAGCTATACCTTATCCTTTGACTTTCTCATGCTCTAACAACCATTTTGGTTTTTTTGGCAAGGTAACAAAACCTAAACTTTTGAAAGATGTGCCGGCCTTACCACTGTCCTCTGTTTGTTGGGTAGGAAGACTCTAACAGTAGGCTTCTGTGGAGATTTAGGGTTACCCCTTGACAAATCTGAAGGGCTTTGATAAACTGAGAGAGATGAAGGTGCTACAGAAAGACTAGAGGATGATGACGATGCAACAGTGTCTGTTGAAGCAGAACTGGAGACAGAGAAATCAGTTCCATTCCCCATGGATTCCAATAACTGTTGCTCCCTTTGCTGTAGTGCATCTAATTTGCTGGTGTATTCTTCATAGGCCTGTAGAAAGCAGAGAAGTTATTTTAAAACATTATTTATTTAATGCCAGACATACGCTTATGAGATAAGCACCCTAAACATAACTGTTAGGACAGTTCCCTGATTTCACTTCAGAATTATTAATTCAAAGATCCTCTTTACCATTGAAGCACTAAATGTGTAAGAACAAATTGGAAGCTGGTAGTGTTTAATGTTTCCCCACCTGCCAAGTATTTCTGCTACTTCCTGGCCAGTTCCCCACCCGCCATTCCATTACTGGCATTAAGAGCAGGCACAATCTGTAGGTTCTTTCTCTTACCCACTAAGATTACTGCAAATGCTGAGATCCTCCAAACCATATGATATGATAACTATAACTTTCCATTTTGTCTGACACTGCTATAATTGCACAAACTGCAATCTGGATATTTGGACGAAGAAGCAAACTGAGATTGGATATTTCCAATCTAATGGTAAAAAGACAGGAAGGAATATATCTGTCTGAGGCTTGTTCTCATTGACTAGGATCCTGTTGTGATCCTGCAGCAGCATGACATACTGCAGGCAAAGATAGGAGCAACAGAAACATGATAGAATAGAGAACAAAGAAAAATGACAAAGTCAGTAGTAGCAGGCAGAGGAAGAGGCAGCTGCTGGCTCCAAGTACCAGTTGTGTTTTCCAGGGTTGGGAGGTCTTGGAGCTACACGCATTCTGTGATGAATGGCCCAGAAAACCACCATTACTGCAAGACAGATGGGATTCTAAGCCACTCTTTCCAGACTAACTTTCACTCTAAGAATTCTTCTGGAAGCCACGTATTCGGAAACAGGATGCTCAGACTGGAAGCCACCTCCTCTCCTGGCTGCTACTGCTGCCACTTCTGTGCAAAACAGATTGTTGCAATACCAAAGTGCTCCAAGAGGATTCTAGCCACAATGTTCAAGCTGTGGCATTATACCCAAGCATGTTCTAAATCTGCTACTGATTTCACAGGATGATGAAAAAAGAAAAGTTGAAATCGGTGTACCACACAGTGGGAATATCTGGCTGTAGAAACTGACTTAGCTGGAGAGGTAAAGGGAAACTTGGAAACATTTCTTCTGTAGTTTCTACTCTGGAATTCTAATACCAATATGCAGTTACTGTGTATTAGCTCAGTAAATGCTATTCACAGGTTAGAATCAGGAGGTAACAGAGGAGATCATTTAATGTTCCTTGCTGAAGCCCCTCTTCTGGACTTTGTTTTTCCAAGTGGGCTTTTAAAACTGACCAACAGACAAGGCATGACAATTCTCCCTCATATATTCTTGCCAGCCACTGAAATATTATTACAATGCTTTATAATATACACCTCTGCTTCAATAGAAAAGAGTAACAGTACATTTAGCATATTTTTCTGAATGTTTCTTGAAGGCCAAATCATATTGTGACATACACATGGACAGTGCAGATTTAGTAATAGCATGAAGTCTACCAACTGACATCACCAAGGCTGAGATATTAATATGTAACCTAGAAAAAAATAATGTATGCTGGGAAAATTGCTCCAAGCAGAATTTTAGTGCCAAGCATAGAAGTATGGAAATCTGAAAAAAAAAAAAACTGGTAATAGAATCATAGAGTTGGAAGATGACCATCAAGTCCAACGCCCTGCTATGCAGGAATACACCAACAAAGCATTCCTGATAGATGGCCATCCAGCCTCTCTTTAAAAACTTCCAAAGAAGGAAACTCCACCACACTCCAAGAAAGAGTATTCCACTGTCGAACTGCTCTTATCATCAGGAAGCCATTCCTAATGTTTAGATGGAATCTCTTTTCCTGAAGTTTGAAGCCATTGCTCTATTCCTAGTCTCTGTAGCAGCAGAAAACAAGCTTGTCCATTTCTTCAAGTATTTAAACATAGCTATCATGTCACTTCTTAACCTTCTCTTCTCCAGACTAAACATACCCAGCTCCCTAAGCTGTTGTTCATGGGGCATGGTTTCCAGGCCTTCTACCATTTTGGTTGTGCCTCTCTGGACACATTCCAGCTTGTCAATATCCTTCCTGAACTGTGGTGCCCAGAACTAAACACAGGTTTCCAGATGAGATCTGACCAGAGCAGAACAGAGTAGAACTATCACTTCCCATGGTCTAGACAATAAACTCCTATGCATGCAGTCCAGAACTGCATTGGCTTTTTAGGTGCCACATCACACTGCTGATTCATGTTCAGCTTGTAGTCTGCTAAGACTACTAGATCCTTTTAACATGTATTGTGATCAATCCAGGTGTCATCCATTTTACATCTGTGCACTTCATTTCTTCTGCCCAAGTGCAATGCCTTACATTTCTCCCTGTTGAAATTTGTTTTGTTAATCTGATAAGATCCTGTCCTCTAGCTACCCCTCCTAATTTGGTGTCATCTGCAAATTTGATAAGAATGCCTTCTATTCCCTCATTGAAATCCTTGCTAAAGATGTTGAATATTTTAAAAACTATATTAAAAATTTAACATTAACCATATTAAAACCATATTTAACATTAAAAATGTTAAAAACCATTGTGCATATATATATATATATATCCTTTTTTCCCCATATGGAAACAAAAACTGAGTTTGTAAAAGTATTACTGGAATATGTAATAATGGAATGTCTGGCATATAAAAATTAATTAAAAAAGTAAAGATGTCGAATAGCATTCGGTCCAGAACAGAATCCTGTGGCATCTTACTGGACATTTCTCTCCAGGATGAAGAGAAGCCATTGGTCAGCATCCTTTGAGTTTGGTCAGTCAACCTTACATGTGCATATGT